>JBBDHG010000245.1:522500-780000 GCA_037951165.1 Lophius americanus
TGGTTATATTAGAATCTAGCATCATTTATCCATCCATCCATCCATCCATCCATCCATCCATCCATCCATACATCCATCCAGTCATCCATTTTTTATATAAAAATATTCAAAAAAAATTCTAATAATATAAGGTGGGTGGTTTTAATGTTGTGGCTGGTCAGTGTATGAATTTCGTTATAATGACCATAACCTTAATCGTACATTAATCCAGCATTTATATTCACCTTAAACAGATAATAAAACACTGAAGAACCATTTCACTGCAAAATGAGTTTTATTTTTTTTACTTTTAATACTAATAAATATTACTAGTATTACTACCAATTACTGGGCCTGTAACGATTCATCGACCTGACTTGTTGAACAGCGATCCAATCAAATCGAAAGAAAGTCAAAAAACTGATATAGTTGGTCTTTTTTAAGATAAACTTTTATTTTGAAATGATAACCGGCGCACGCCTGCACTGTTTCCTGTTCAACAGGCTCCTCCCCTGTCAGCGCACAGACCTGTGGACCAATCGGAACAGCCAGAGGCTCCAGTTTAATCTAGTCCTTTTATTCTGCTCTCAGTGAACGTTAGTTTTCACTTCGGCAGATAAAAACTTCTTCAAATGAGAGATAAAGACTTCCAGGTTCAGTCTGAATGTTTACTGCCTCACATCAATGTGGAAAAAATATTAGCGCTTGGTCCGTTAGCTCAGTGCTAACATATGGTGGGAATCGCCATATACATGCTAACGTAGGTAGCATTGACCGCGCGACTATAATCAAACAATAAACAAGTTTTTACTAAAAAACTATTTCACCAATCATATACTTGTCAGTTAAACTAAAAAAAAATTTTTTTTTTAATGAGATGCTTAGTTTTAATATAACACAATATGGTCAATGCAAAAAATATATTATTCAGAATACATCAATTTGTATCTAAACATGAAAAATGTATCACTTCACATTCAAACACAGTTCTTTGTTTTTTTGTTTTTATTACATTTCAGCATAAAGTTATAAAACTATTACTACGCAGTTTTGATAGCAGGACTCTAAACTGTAGTGGAGTACTTTCACAGTCTGGTACTTGGTCTCTGGTGAGGGGAAGACCGCAGCGCCTCAGGCTGCCAGCAGGAGGAGCTCTGGCTCCTGTGGAGAAGGAGGTTGGAGGATTTCACATTTCCTCCTGCTGGGAGCCACACTCTCATAATTCCTCTGAATGCGATTCATCACTGAATCAGTCAGTTGTTCTCCGGACTGATTGTATTCATGCGGAAAAAAAGGAGAGTGTGTCACAGCTCCTCCTCCCTCGTCCATTCCTCCTTCCTCCTTTCCCCCTCCTCCTTCCATCTGCCTTCTCTTTTCATACACCACCTGTACACTCGCTTTCCCTCTTATATACTCCTCCCACTCCTCTTCCTCCTCCATCCATCCATCTGTCCATCCATCCATCTGTCCATCCATCCATTTGTCCATCCATCCATCCATCCATATGTGCATTTGACCATCCATCCATCCATCCATCTGTCCATCTGTCCATCCATCGTCCATTCATCCACCCATCCATATGTGCATCCTTCCATCCATCTGACCATCCATCCATCTGTCCATCCATCGTCCATTCATCCGCCCATCCATCTGTGCATCCTTCCATCCATCTGTCCATCCATCGTCCATTCATCCACCCATCCATATGTGCATCCTTCCATCCATCATCCATTCATCTGCCCATCCAACCACCGATCAATGCGTCCATCCATCAATTCATATATCCATCCGTCCTTCCATCCATCCGTCTATACTTCCATCCATAAATCCATCCATCTTCCATTCATCTGCCCATCTCTGCATCCATCCATCCATCCTTTTATCAATCCATCTATCTGTGCATCCATCAATCCAACCAATTGTGCATCCATCCATCCATCCATCCATCGTTCATTAATCTGCCCATCCAACCACCCATCCATTAATCCATCCTTCAATTAATCCATCCATTCATATGTGCATCCATCTATCTGACCATCCATCCGACCATCCATCCATCCATCTGACTATCCATCCATCCATCCATTAATCTGACCATACATCCATCCATCCATAATGGGTGTTCTCCTCCTCCTCCTCCTGTAGCTCATTTATGCTGGGGTGAGGGAGCTGGGGGGAGGTGAGAGAATACTTAAGCAGCAGTCTGAGGTTAATGGCACTGGAATGACAATCTATGGTCCCTGTTGCGGCCTGCAGGGCGGCGGATGACAGCGCCTGCCCAAACATCGATGAGAGGCTCATACGTACGGCGGCGGATGAGCGATGTGAGGAGGCGGTGTGAGTTTACATTATCCCCCCGAGGAACCACCATTATCATCTCTGTGGGAGGGAGGGCCGCACCGCTGCGCAGCAGTTAGCGCTGCTGCCTAACCACGAGCCCCGCCCCTCGCCTCTGCGGGTCTCCCCCGGGTGCTCCAGCTCACCCCCCCATCCAGAGATATAGATGTGAATATGTGAAGCGGTCCGTAGGTGTGACTGTGGTCGTTTCTGCACCCAGGCTCGGTGATGAACTGGAACTGTCCACTGTGTTCCCTCCAGTTTGTCCAATGTCAGCTGGAATAGGACCCCAGGGACCCTGCGGAGGAGACGCCGTTCCAGCAAACAGACCTCATGGGTGGAGCGAGGAGCGAGGAGCGAGGAGCGAGGAGTGAAGCCACCTCCTATAGAGCAGAGCGGTATCAATTCCACTTCTTTACATCAGTGTTACAACGATTAGATTATGATTTAATGAACTTTATTTGAAGCTTCCTGCATTAACAGAATGAGTTAATCATGTAAAGACTAACACAGTGATGCATCGACCATAACATTATGACCACTGGCTTTTCAAAGCCACATGATGGCTTTGAAAACATGAACTACTACCTTTTAAGAATCCTGTTTTACTCAAATAGTTCACATTTTGCTCAGTAGGGGGAGTATTTAAAAACATTTGGTGCATCTGAATCGAATCAAGGTTCTTGTAATTAACATATTTTACTCTAGTAGTTTATATTTTACACAATAGGGGGAGCTGTTTTTTTCTTTCACGAAAAACGCAGTTTTTTTTAGTTTTCGCATAACTTTAAATTTAATTTGAGGCTGAGAGCAATTCAGCCCGATGTCTCGCTGAGACGGCCAATCAGATCAATCGGAACAGATCACCTGGTAATCAGAACCTGGTGGTCCGGAATATTGTTGTCCAAGACCGGTTCTGCTGCAGCGGCAGGAGAGCAATAGTTATAGTACTAGTATTATTAGTACTAGTAGTAGTAGTACTAGTATTAGTAGTACTAGTAGTAGTAGTGGTAGTGGTAGTGGTGGTAGAAGTAGTATTAGTAATAGTAGTACTACTAGTAGTAGTATTAGAGTCCATGGAACATTTCCTCCTCTTCCTCACAGGTTCAGTCCTTCGTCATCCAAACAGCCTGATGGAAGGAGACACACAGTCTGGGTTTTACGCCTGCAGCAGATTCTCTGCACACTGCAATGATCCAAACAGTCAGCGTCGGTGTTTTGCTGCTCCCACTGAGAAACAATCAGAGGAGGAGGTGCAGCGAAAAGGAGAGATCTTTTCTGCTCTCGGGTCCTTGGACCTCTTGTTGACACACACGTCTGACAAAAGTGCTGATCGAGGACGGAGACAGCGTCTGCTAGTGATGGATGATGTGGAATAATCCCTACATTGATCCTTTGGCTGAGGAGCAGGAGCAGGAGCAGGAGCAGGAGCAGGAGCACGGAGCAGGAGCAGGAGCAGGAGCAGGAGCAGGGAGCAGGAGCAGGTGCAGGAGCAGCAGCAGGAGCAGCAGCAGGAGCTATCATCGGGGTCCGACTCTATGTTTAAATGCATGAGAGACGCGATGTAGTCATATGTCATATATTCATATATATTCATATATCATGTATTCTTCATCATCTGGGTTCTGAGCCCGTCTCCGGTTCTGCTTTCTTGTGATATGAATTTCTACTTGTTCTCCACTTCAAGTGAGCGCCGTCCCGCGGAGAACCCCGAACGTTTCTCGGCGAGTTCAAACTTTTCTGGCGCTTTGAGCTCCTTCAATGAACGCCGACGACGAGCGGGAGTTAAAGTGGGAATTATAAATGGAACTCCGTTCAAGGATTGGCTCATCAATAAGCCCCGCCCCCCACACGAAGAATGACTCCGCTTACTTGTTGTTTTTTTTGCAGGTGTGCTGCAGAAGTTCTCCATGATCCTCTGAGTAAATACACCTTCTCAGCTGCTTGGAGCGATCCAGACCTCCTGACTTTGACGCTTCCTCAAAGTCAAACACAAAGTTTGACGTAACTTCCCTTTAAGTTTTCTTCTGCTCTCTTCCTGCCTCGGTGCTTTTTCTCTTTTTTAAACTTTGCAAACAATCTTTTCCGTTACAATTATGACCAAGAGGGTATGAGCTCCAACTAGTCACTTCTTTTGGTGATTTCTTCAACCCAGTCAGCCATAACATTATAACCACAGATGGAATGTGAAGGATTACCTGGTTACCGGTCAGCGGGTGGGATATAATACTCAGGTAAAGGAACTGGAGCTCTGCTGTCGCCCCCAACAACGAGGTTATCTCCCCCTAAATGCCCCCAATTCCCTGCATTGTACAAGCAATCCCCACAATTGAATTCCTCAAATTTAATATAAAGTTATGGCACAAAAAAAAAAAAGTTTTCATAAAGAATTCTCCCCCTAGAGGTTAAATATGAACTATGAGAGTAAATAATAAATCTCCTCCAGTCGATTCATTTGCATTATGGCCCGAAAACTTTTGAAGCTAAAACTTCCCATCTAATATTTCCAATATAAAACGAATCTCTTCCCAAAACACTCCAGTTCTTCCTCACAATGAGGTCTATCTGGGCATAACACTTTTCTGATTTGCTGGGATTTCTGGAACAACGCAGGGGAATGGCGACTTTTTCGGAGATAAACCTTTGCTATCGAAGACGACAGTGTAGGCCTAGTATCTCTCCCCGGTGAGCCATAACATTATAACCACAGACAGAATGACAGGGATCAACTTTTACTTCTAGTGGAGTATTTTTCAGAAGGATCTGAAAAGAGGATCTTTTAATTTATGTTCGCCCGATCTTTTCTATCAGACAAACATCGTCCTGGAGGAGAGGACCCACAGGTTGGTGCTGTTCTGTTCGCGCGTCGGACCGGTGGTGGAGATGAACACAGGACAGCTGCCGCACTATAAATAAACTTCTGCCGTCTTCTCCCTGAAGGAGGGGGACATGTGTGTCAGCTTATGGGCCGCTCTCAGAATTATGATCAGACCATCTGCTCCGGGTTCACGGCAGACGCAGAAAGGACCGGCAGCAGAGCGGAGAAATAATGGATCCAATATCCTAACTGTTTCCTCAGAACCGAACCGTCAGGATTCCATTCCTCCTTCTGCCCAATCGGTTTTTGTCGTTCCTCAAGACCCGCTCGGCTCTTTAGGACCGTTTCCATCTTTTAAAGGTACAGTCTGTAAAATTTAGGAGCGTCTCTTTGATTAAATGACGTTCTCGCTGCACCTTCTGTCTTCTCCTCGCTGGGTGAACACTATTGTTTTTACTATTTGTTTTCCAACCTGAGAGTTTGGACCTCTAGTTTTACAGCGTACATCATTTCTGACACTTGGAAGATCCCCGTAGATGTTTTGGGTTTTGTCTAACTGCGATGTTTTGTTTTCAAATCTCCAAATTCACCTCCGGGGTTCTAATAACGCGGCCTTGAACCGTGACTGTCAGCAGATGATGCGTCTCGGACCAAATGCCCACGCCGTCAGAGAGCGTCTGAAGCGCCGCGCTCATCAAACTCACATCGCATCGTTACATCAGACACTGCCGACCAGGAACGAATCAAGATCTCATCGGATTACCGGCTCACGCCTCTCTTGTTTTTAAGATACAAAAACAAACCTAAAAATAAATACTCCTTTGGTTAATTATAGAAGAAGCTTCTCATCGTGTCGACAGATGGACACGACCAACACGCAGATACACACTCAGATACACACTCAGACACACACTCAGACACACACTCAGATACACACCCACATACACATACACACTCACTACACCCACATACACACCCACTTACACACCCACATGCACACTCACATGCACTAACGTGTGTTTAGAGTTTGGGTCGACACACCTGCCTCACAGTAAGTGGGCGGGACAAGTGGACCCGTACAAAACAAACAACCCACAGAGGGCGGTACTTCCAGTATAAAAGACGAGACTCCTGGCAACGAAAGGGGTGGAACTTCCTGTCAAAAGATGGAACCTCCTTAACAAAGAGGAAGGACGTCCTGACCAAAGGGGCGGGATGACTTACTATCGTGACTTAGTAGGTTCTCATTGGTCGAGGGGAGGAGTTTGGCATGTTTGACGAGATACGTCCTTCTAATCCTTCTGGACTTTCGGTGACGAGAAGTTCCCTCCAGTGGCAGCAGGAAAACATCCTTCCGACATTGGATGCGATACAGGTGAATGGGTGAATCATAAATTGCCTTTGCGTGCGACTGTGTTTGTCCCACTGACCCGCAGTCAGCTGGGTTGGGCTCTGGTTCCCCCTACAACGCTGCAAATGTTAGATTATAATCAGGGAAAATCTCTTGAGCATGTAAACTCAAAAACAACACAAATTATTAAAAAGAAAAAAAAAGCAGCTCCTTGTCGACTTTTACGTGAAACCTTCCTCCTTCCTCGCCTTCAGAGCGACACGCGTGGCTGCAGTGGGGAAATGAACCAACGAGCTTCCTGGTCAGACGGCAGAAAATGATCCGCCGCCTTCATTACGGTTCTGCTTCACGGAGCGCTAATGGAGGCGCCGGAAATAAAAACTCAGCTACAGGTGAGGAGAATGAGATCCAGTAAGCGGAGCTCGGAGATTCCTCGTCAGACAGGAAGTCAGCTGGGCGGCAAAATCTGAGTCCTCCTGCCAAACGCCATTAAATCGGCTCGTTTCGTCTTTGTTGTCAGACGCTCGCCGGGACTCTGAAAACATATTCAATACGAAGCTGGCAGCAAATGAATCTCTCCGACATAATAAAGAGAATTCAATGGAGTTTGTTGGGCCTTCTGGTGCGAAAAGCATTTCACGCTCCCAAATGTTGGACAGCGTGTCGATATCTGAAGCGGAACATCAGGCGAAGGGGAAGATTCTTTTTTTATTAGATCAAACCGCACAAATATTCACTCGTTTACCGCCGACTGAGGAGGACGATGGATCTGCGGGGCGCCGGGAGAAGAAGTTCTGCCCGGATGAGGTCCAGGAGAAAATCCGCAAAGACTGTTTATTTAAATAATAGGACTAAAGTTCTTTATTTTCAATGATCGCCACAAAATCTCCTCATTTATTCGGAGCTGCGGTGGAACAAGCGTCTGAAGACGTTTGTCCCTGCAGGCCGAACCAGTTTTCACAGGGATTGAACCAACAACCTCAGCCGATGGATGAATGTCATTCATTTTAGTTTGTCCTGAAAACAGCTACAAAAAAATATCCATTTATGTTATAATATTACAAAATATGACGAAATAACACATGATATTCTTAATTTAAAAAAAAAAAAAAAAAAATATATATATATATATAAACATATATAACAAATAATAATAATAACAATAATAATAACAATAATGATTGTTTTAGTAGTGATAGTAACTGACCATCTTTGGGCTCCACAGACGACTGACACATTTAAAAAAGGACTTAAAACTTTCCTTTTTAGCAGAACTTATAACTTTAATTAACTTTGCTGCTTTTTGGTCAGGCTTTTATATAGTTATTATTTTATTTTTTATTGATGCTTTTTATCTGGTTTTACTTTGTAGCACTTTGAGATTTGATCCAAAAGTAAAGTGCATTATAAATTAAACGTATTATTATTATTATTATTATAATAGTTGTTCTCATCATTATCATATCAATTAATAAAAAATACTACCATATTAATATAGTATATCTTTAAATAGACGTTCTGCGTTTTTTTGTCTCTTTTATTCAACAATTTAGACATAACAAATATATGAAATTGGAAAAAAAAACACAAACGTGTCGTGATGTGGAGAGAGAGGCCCGCGTTAAAAAACCAAGTATGGTTCTAATTATTTTAGATTATTTAACCACATTTCTGCAGTGTTATTCACCCGGACAGGTTCCTGACAGGTGGAAGCTAATTTAGGCGGGAAAAAAGAAAAGAAAAAGAAGAGATTTCTGGTTCCTGCCCTTTAATTAGCTCATTAAAGAGTTGCTGCTGCAGAAACATCTCAAACGAGCCTCAGAAACCCCAAGACGCACGTTGTCGTCTCAATAAAAAAAATCACCCGTTAGTCAGACTTCATGCTGGTTCTCCCGTCTTCTTTCGTCTTCTTTGTCTTCATCAATCTTCATCGAACTTCATCACATTCCTGCTCGCCGTTCGAGAGAGGCAGCCCGCGAAACGGAGAGGCCTCTGAAGATGTTCTAGAAGGTGAGCGTTGGCTCCTCATCTCCTCATATTCAGTCACTTTCACTGCCGCCGCCTCCCTCAAATCTAATTTCATGCTGCTCTCACCGGGCGCCGCGCTCCGGCGTCACCGCTAATCTAATATCTCAGACGTTTGATTGATTTACATCGCTACAGCTTCTATTTGGAACGCCTCTCTGTTCCTTTAACAGTCGTACCGTGCAATAACTGTGAAGAAGTATAGAGGACCCTCCTCCTCCTCCTCCTCCTCCTCCTCCTCCTCCTCCTCCTGGTTCCTTCTGTTTTTGGTTATCTAAGACTCAACTGTTGGATCCTCCAACAAAATATGGAGATAAGCTCATTAGCTCCGCTGAGGGTACTATCCAGATGTTCCACCTTCAGCAGCAACACCTGGAACCTGCAGATCCGTCTCTGACATCACAGTGGTGGAATTTTAGCCCACTCTTCTTCACGGGACTGCTTAGGTGGAGCCACACTGTAGGATTTGAGATCATGAGCTGATGTTCTCAGACCCACCTGAGCATCTCAGCGGGGTTCAGGTCCAGACTTTGATTATGAGACATTCAGAGGTGGACTTACAGACTGATGACCTGACATTCTCCTTCGGTAGAAGCCGTGAGTCTTCCTGGTCCCGAAGCAGCAGATCATCTCCACAACAGACCACGTCCACCTCCGTGTTGGACCGTAGGTCAGGTGTTCTTCTGGTGGAATGCAGTTCCACCAGAACTCCTCCAGCAGTTCTGGAGATGTTCTGACCCACTCATCAAAGGTTGCCCTCATAAAGTCTCTCAGATCCTCACACTTGGACAAACTCCACCTGCTGCCTTCCACTGACGGTAACCACGGTAACGACAGCACCGGTGTCATTCTGACGTCGGTGGTTATAATGTTACGGCTGACCAGAAGATACATTTAACTGGGATTATGCATAATCTGAACGTCTTCAACAAATACTGATGTGGTAATGTAGTAGTATTTAAAGTATCTAATAGTAAAAGTATCTAGTAGTAGTAAAAGTATCTAGTAGTAGTAAAAGTATCTAGTAATACTAGTAAAAGTATCTAGTAGTAGTAAAAGTATCTAGTAGAAGTGAAAGTATCTAGTAGTAGTAAGAGTATCTAGTAGGAATATTAAAAGTACCTAGTAGTAGTGAAAGTATCTAGTAGTAGTAAAAGTATCTAGTAGCAGGAAAAGTATCTAGTAGTAGTAAGAGTATCTAGTAGTAATAGTAAAAGTATCTAGTAGTACTAAAAGTATCTAGTAGTAGTACTAAAAGTATCTAGTAGTAGTAAAAGTATCTAGTAGTAGTAAAAGTATCTAGTAGTAGTAAAAGTATCTAGTAATACTAGTAAAAGTATCTAGTAGTAGTAAAAGTATCTAGTAGTAATAGTAAAAGTATCTAGTAGTAGTAGTAAAAGTATCTAGTAGTAGTGAAAGTATCTAGTAGTAGTAAAAGTATCTAGTAGTAGTACTAAAAGTATCTAGTAGTAGTAAAAGTATCTAGTAGTAGTAAAAGTATCTAGTAGTAGTAAAAGTATCTAGTAGTAATAGTAAAAGTATCTAGTAGTAGTAGTATAAGTATCTAGTAGTAGTGAAAGTATCTAGTAGTAGTAAAAGTATCTAGTAGTAGTAAGAGTATCTAGTAGTAATAGTAAAAGTATCTAGTAGTACTAAAAGTATCTAGTAGTAGTAGTAAAAGTATCTAGTAGTAGTGAAAGTATCTAGTAGTAGTAAAAGTATCTAGTAGTAGTACTAAAAGTATCTAGTAGTAGTAAAAGTATCTAGTAGTAGTAAAAGTATCTAGTAGTAGTAAAAGTATCTAGTAGTAATAGTAAAAGTATCTAGTAGTAGTAGTAAAAGTATCTAGTAGTAGTGAAAGTATCTAGTAGTAGTAAAAGTATCTAGTAGTAGTAAGAGTATCTAGTAGTAATAGTAAAAGTATCTAGTAGTACTAAAAGTATCTAGTAGGAATATTAAAAGTACCTAGTAGTAGTAAAAGTATGTAGTAGTAGTAAAAGTATCTAGTAGTAGTACTAAAAGTATCTAGTAGTAGTAAAAGTATGTAGTAGTAGTAAAAGTATCTAGTAGTAGTAGTAAAAGTATCTAGTAGTAGTAAAAGTATCTAGTAGTAGTAAAAGTATCTAGTAATACTAGTAAAAGTATCTAGTAGTAGTAAAAGTATCTAGTAGTAGTAAGAGTATCTAGTAGTAGTACTAAAAGTATCTAGTAGGAATATTAAAAGTACCTAGTAGTAGTAAAAGTATGTAGTAGTAGTAAAAGTATCTAGTAGTAGTAGTAAAAGTATCTAGTAGTAGTAAAAGTATCGATAAAGTCTAAATACAACAATAATCTCAGAATCTCTTCCTTCTTCCTGAATCACATCTGAATCCTTGTTTTGTAAAATACTAGATAAAACCTTGATCTCATGACCTTCTCCACTTCCTGTCTGTAAGCAGCGCTGAGTTCATGAAGGTCAGGAGGAGCAGGGAGCAGCGCGGTATCCTATTCTCCTCCCTCTTCCTTCCTCCTCCTCCTCCTTCCTCCTCCTCCTCCTCCTTCCTCCTCCTCCTCCCTCCTCCTTCCTCCTCCTCCATCCTCCTCCCTCCTCCCTCCTCCTCCTCCTCCCTCCTCCTCCTTCCTCCTCCTCCTCCTCCCTCCTCCTTCCTCCTCCTCCTTCCTCCTCCTTAAAGACGACACTCCTGAAGTAAAAGCGTTTCAGCAGCCCGGTCGATGCCCATCGATCGTCACGAGATATTTGGTCCATCCAGCCTCCAAACCACGGGCCGGATGAAAAGCCGCAGTCAGCAGCGAGCCGCCGGTACCGTTGGGCTCAGGCGGTCCAAACGGACCCTTAAGAGCCTCGGCGGCGTGAAAAGTGTCGGGTGTTTCAGTCGGCTGGAATCGATTCCTTCTGGGTTTCTCTGTAAAACACATTAGAGCCCTTTGATTCTTTTCTCTCTCTTTCAAAGCCAAAGTCTCCGCGGACGATCAGAGGCCCACCTTCCGCCTCGTCTCTGAGAGTCTTCCTCACTGGGGGTCAACGCAGACGGCGGCTTTAGTTCCGCTCGATGGGAGAATAAAACTACACGTCGACTCGGAGAGTGGATTGAGATGTTTGGATCTTCAGCTGGTCCCAAACACTGAACTATAAAACTACAACAGTTCTGATGAGTAAAGGTAGAAGCATCACATCTACATAAAGGATTCTGAGCACCCACGGGTGGGTTTTCTGGTATTTAAAGGTGCAGTCTGTAAAATTAAGGTTAGGGTTACGTGCTAATAGCATCTAGCTGTGTAATTCCGGATTAAGACGGGAGGTTCAGGCTGCTAATCAGACAGACGGCATCATTATGTTTTATTTTGAAAAAAAAAAAAGAAAGACTTTGAATCCAGTCTAAAAACAGAGTCTATGTAAAAACAAAAAAAGGATTTCTCAGCCGGACCTCAGCTGAAAAACCCAAATATTCCAGTTAAATGAATCCAACTGAGTAGTAAAAACAAGCAAAAAACCTTCTTTAGTATTTCTATTATCTTCAAACTTTTCCTTCCTTTTTGTGTAATATTTGAGTTACATGTTATATTATTTGTAAAATTTATTCAGCTGGTAGTGAAAAGTTTCAACTCATAAATAATTCAAACTTCACATTTTTGATAAACTTGCGAAACGAAAATGTGAATCCATGGCTTAGAGTTTCTTCTACATAAAAAAGATTGTATCTTTCTTTTGCGTTCATAAAGTTAAGACACCATCGCTGTGACCCCCCCCCACCGATCTGGGAGGAAGCCCCTCCTCAGAGGAAACACAGGAGAGGAGTCTCCAACTCTGAGAGACAAGATCCCGTGGATTTTATTTTATTTTATTTTCAGCTGATTTTAAACATAAAAAAGCCGAATTATGAACATTATGTTCCATTTATTCTAAAATCTACAGACTGCACCTTTAAATAAGTAAGAGACGAAAACAAGAAATACACAAAAGCACGGATTCACTGAATCAGAATCAGAATCCACACCAGGCCCGGCGGGATGATTGGCGAGTGGCGCTTTCACATCTGCTGATTGGTTCACTTGTTCAGGAACAAAGACCAAACGATGCATCGTTGGCTCCGGGCCACGTTCACCGCGTCACATTCTGTTTTTAAGTTTTCTACTTCTAAGCTGTTTATTGCTTCATTTTCTTTTCAAAGACTGGGTGAGCAACGGGAATCCCACTGGATACATCTTTCATATTCGGGCCTCTTTCATAGCTGGGATCCGTACCTGCTTCCTGTTGAAGGCGCTGAACGGCGCTGAATGGCGAGCAGTCACGTCCAGGCCCGCCCCACTAGTGTGTCTTCAGTATGTGCAGCCAGTGATTACTGCTGAAGATGAGCCCATATCTACAAACAAAAGCTGCGAGAACATGATTCTGCCACCTGATCATCCTGTTGACGACACGAGCATATGCTCAGGTGTTATTCTAAGTGCTCTTATTTTGAAGGGTCGCGGCGGAAATGTGGTTGGTCGGCATTGTGTTTTTCTTCCGACTTGACGAGATTAACGCAGCGTGTTTCTTAAACTAATTGAATAACATTTAGAACTGGAAATAAAAACTTCATTTTCAAAGTAAAAAAAGTAAGTTAGACCTAAACTTTTAGTCATTTTATGCTAAATTTAGAACGTCGAAGATAATAAATGAATATACGCCCCGAAGAAATAAAATACAGGAAGAAATATCTTCCATCTGATCTTTTCCTCCGTGATGAGATGAAACCTTTAAAGCAAACGCTGATCTTGGCCCAGCGCATTGCGTGTGACGTGGGCGTGTGATGCGGGCGTTGGACGTGGGCGTGTCACTTGGGTGTGTCACGTGGGCGTGTCGGAACATCAGAATGTGGAGAGAGAGAGAGAGAAAGAGAGAGAGAGAGAGAGAGAAAGAGAGAGAGAGAGAGACTAGAGCGGGTTGAAGTATGAAGGATAACAGCGGGGACGACTGGCAGACAGCAGTTTGAATATTTAATAGACGCTGTGATGGAAGCGGAGACATTTCATTCTAAGCCCCTCTTTTTGCCTTTTTGCCCTGAGCCTGTAAAGCTGACATACCCGTCACCACGCATCCGTCACCCCTGCAAACAAATCCACAACTGAATGCCTGCACCATTATTTATTAATTTTGATGACGGGCCGTCACGCCGCTGACATTTCCTCTCGTCGGGTTTTGAGCGTTTTTTGTAAAAGTGGGGTCGGTTCAGTTCACGCCGATGTCAGAAACGGGTCACATGCAAAGATGGATGTGGAAAGTTAAGGCATAAAGATCAGATTTGAGGATACAAAAAGGATCCATTAGGATTGTGTCACTCTCAACCGCGGCGTGACCCTAATCTTAGTTTGTTTGTTTTGGCGAGTAAACAGGAAGCGGTTACAGACGGATTCTTCATTTTACGGCGGTATTTTTCCTCACTGAAGTGCATCTGGAGGAAGATTTTTTCACGATTATATCCAAAAGTACATATATCCTATGTTATGTCATATAAACCGATCAGCCATAACATTAGGACCACCTCACCCACGTTGTGCATGGGCCTTTTCTCGAGGAGCTGGTCCGTTGATGTTTGTGTCGTCCAAACTGGGTTCAGTCTCGGTGGTGAGAAACATAAAATTAACACCAAAGCAGCGCGTTGGCGAAATGAAGTACAAATTAGGAACGTCCCGGTGTGTTGAGCTGAAATATCTAGAGTCAAATTAAACTTTGTGTAGAAGTCTTTTTGCTCATCTTCTAATGATGTGTTTACAGTCTGTAGGAGTTTTGATCGCTGTTCCATGGGAATAAAAAAACACATCAAAACCTGATCTTATCCAAAATAACATACTAATATAATAATTAATATTATTTTACATGGCCATTTAATTTTTTTAAGTTTCAGAACATGGATAATATGAATTAAATGATATGTAATAAAAGTATTAAGCCCTTCTCTAAGTAGATTTCATTTGTTCAGCTTTAGCAGATAGCTTGTTAGTTTAGCAGTTAATTATTAGCCTTGTTTTATTGTGTGTTTGTCAGACAATTGTTGTAAAACATATATTTGATCATGAATATTATCAATACGCGTCTCGCGTTTCTTTCTAATTCCTCTGACATTCACATTTTTGATGTAATGTATAAAGATATATACGTTTATATCTATTTACAAATTAGAAAAGGAAACAAAGAGGTGAAGTGGTTATAATGTTATGGCTGATCGGCGTACGCCTGAAAGGTGAAAGCAGGACAATAATAAAGATGTGTGTGTTGCTGCGGCGCCGTTACCCGTTCTCCTCCTCGCCGCTGTTTTCTCTGTTCCGTCACAGCGGCCGGGTCGGATGAAACCTCGCGGATGAATGTTTGGACTTGTGTTTGTTTTTCCCCAAACCGGCCGGCTGTGAAAAGAGCCCACAGCGACAGTGAATGAGCCAGAACCACAGCTTGGACTCCCCAGCGTGTCCCATACCTTTCAGGTCGGCCCATTGTGCGGACGCGGCTATTCATCATCAGACGGCGGCCTATAAGTCCCACGTAGACAGCGCTGATGTTCTCTTGGTATCACGCAGCAAGGTCAGAGCGGGCCTCGCCGGGAATCCCTTCAAACGCCGCACTGTTTATAAATGATACCGAGACCTGAGGTCGATGTGAGCTTTATTAACACCGAGGTGTCGCATGGATGGTGAATTCAAATAAACCACATTAGAAACTGTGGAAGAAAAAGTCCAAACGCGGAGGTTTCTCTCAGACAGGTGAACCGACACATTCAGAGCAGGTTCTGGGTCTGTGGGTCGACCCAGAGCAAATAACCCAAGAGTTTAAACACAGTTATGCGAGGTTCTGATCCAATGGTATGTAAAGAAAAGATGACGGGCTGAGGGACGATGTGAGAAGGAGGTGTGATGCAGAGACGGACCAGTAGGGGGCTGAGCGTCAAACCACAGGGGGATAAAATAGTAGCTGGGTGGGAACGACCGGCGAGGGAAAATCCTGGACCCTGAATTAGAAACGGTAACAAACCAAAATTTGTATCTCTTCTTCAAAACACCACAGAACACGCCTCCTTCTTTAAACACGCCTCCTCCTTTAAAAATGCCTCCTTCTTTAAACACGCCTCCTTCTTTAAACACGCCTCCTACATGCTTCCATAAGAAACCAGCCGTGGAGAATGTGGTTCTGCTGACTTGTTTATTTTTTCTCCATATGTTCCTGATTTTTGTCTCAACTGTGTTTGAGGGAAATAAGATTAATCATTTATAATTAACAATTTGTTGCATATTTAAATGATGAGTCACTCAGTGGTCAAAGTGAATAATAGATTAACCCAACAATGATGTTCACCAAACTGTATGAAGGCCAGTCCAGGTTCACACAGTGAAACATTCCAGGTTCACACAGTGAAACGGTCCAGGTTCACACAGTGAAACGGACCAGGTTCACACAGTGAAACATTTTCTGGTTCCTCCTGCTAGTTTTGGTTCATCATGTCGTGGTTTTCCTTCAGGCTCTGTGAGGCGCCGTTTTTCCGTTTGTGTCTGCATGAAAGGATTTAACGGCGTGTTTGGAGGGGTGAGACATCGTCTCTCTTTCTTTAGCAATCACAGAATATAGGAGAGAGTGACACCTCTCCAAACATCTGTGTTTGTTGCTCCTTCAAAGGGAAGCGTTCCAGGCTAAATTCTCCACTAAACACCATCACTTTATCTTCCTGGCTGTTATCAAAGCGCCGCAAACGGATCTGGGAGCAGCGTTTCCCCGGGGCTCTGAGAGAACGCCGCTATCATGTCTGCAACTTTGATTTGCCTCCACGGCAAATATTACCAGCCCGTCTCAGGTAAATCTCTCCGCAGAGGAATTCCTCCTTTTTTAATTCTTTTACAAAGCTCTGATGCAAATTGAATCATGTATGACTAAACTCCGCCGTTTCCAGCGGGATTTTAAATGGAAAGCTTCGTCTCAGGGAATAAACCCCCCAAACAATGCAGGAGAGAATAAAGACGGTGGAAAGGTCTTTGAGAGGTGCACCCTAAAAACGTCTCACGCGGCTTCAGGTTCTCCCTGTCAGAACCAAGAGCTTAAATTCACTCATGTTTTTAAGGTGAGGTGGAAAAGTATGAAAGTATTTGTTCTGTAAGATCCACATGTTAGCTTTAAGATAAACTCCACAAAAATGTAGAAACATCTTGTGTTGAATTCCAGGAAGTGTCTCCCAGAATGCACCTGAGCTCAACCCCTCCCTGTCCAAGCCTCTACGGTGGCCTTCAAGGGTCAGAATAAAGAAGGGGCACAGGAGAACCCAGGGCTCTTTTTTTAAGGTTCTGGGTCTCCATGGATCCACAGTGAGACACATCATCGGAGCATGGAGAACGTTCAAGGACCTGCAGGTCTCTCTCACCTCAGTGAAGGTCAGAGGTCATAGCACCACTATTGGAAGTGGTGAGTAGAAATCAGCTGCTGACCCAAAGGAACATTAAGGCTGTTATGAATTTACCCACAAGTCGCCTTGATGGGGGGACTGCAAGTGGAATCTGAAGAGTTTGGTGTAAATGTATAGCCTAGACTGCAGAACTCCAGATAAGACCATCAGAGGCGAACGCCCTCGCCGGTTCCCTCTGCTCTAATAGGAGGGGAATGGAAATGTGTGGCTCGACCATCAGAACCCCCGCTGTGAAAGAAGTAGGAGCCAAATATGTGATCGGGACCGGCGAACTGCCCCGTGTATATGAAAGCAGCAGAATTACAAAGTCGGGACTGAATGGATTTTCTTCTTCTTCTTCTTCTTCTTTATAGTTTAGCCTTCCTGTTACGTTTCTGATCCCAGAAGGGAAAACTCAAACACACGGATCATTTGAAGTTTCTCAAAAAAAGTCTGGATGGTCGTCTCAGCGGAGATAATGGACTGATATATGCAGCCGGAGTGACTAATGAGGGTCAGCCGCGGGGGTTGAGAGGGGGTGGGGTCAACGGTGATGGCGACGATCCTCCGAACGCGACCTCTGGGCAGGTTGATGATGGCGAGTTTGGCGCTGAGGGGAGAGGTGTGAGAAAAAAAATGGACAGGAAATGTAAAAATCGGATGTTGCTGATGTGACGTTTTTCTACGTTGTTTTTTCGTGCTGTAAGCAGGTTCTGAGAGGCGCGATCGCCTCTAGCATCACCCAGTCACTGACGGCGGGACGGGAGAGGAGCGGCGTGAAGGGGAGTCACCACGGAACGCTGCGAGCAGAAGGATTATGCCAATTCGGAAAGAAGCAAATATGAAAGGAGAGAGGAAATACGGCGGGCAAATTGGACGAAAGAGAAAGCGAGACGTAAAGAGACGACATGAGGAAGAGAAGGAGGAAGATGAAAGCTCGTAAACATAAAGGGAAATCCTCACTAATGCTCCAGTAACACATACTTCCCTGCATCCTTCACTTTGACACGGATTCATCCACAAGGCCGAAGTGAAGAGACGAAAGTCGACAATTTATTTTTGTTTTTTAATTTATTTGTTTTTTCTTCCCCATCGTGTTCGAAGAAGTTTCTCGTCTTGCCCTTGAATTCTGGGAACACTGCCCCCTCTGATTTCTGGAGGTACTGCGCCGTCGCGATGCAGTCATCAGAATGAAACGAACGAAGACTGAATAAGAGGCTCCGTCTCGATCCGTATCCGTTTTCAATGTTGTGTATAAATAATGAGGAAAACATTAGGAGAAGCGGGACACGAAGGAGATAACGCTTCGTAGGTGTATTTTTATTAAAATTAGTTCGGTTGTGTTCTGTTCAGTTAAGTTTTGCTCCATCTTTTTATTCTTCACCATGTTTCATTCCATTCTGTCAGGTCATACAATGCTGTTTTGTCTTGATGCAATCGTCATGTCCCCTTACGTTACCCTACATTATGCTTAATTACGTCGTGTTACGTTACGTCACGCTTTGTTACGTCGCGTTATGCTACGCCGCGTTACGTCACGTTGCGTTACGTCGTGTTACGTTACGTTACGTTGCATTACTTTACGTCGCGTTAGGTTGCGTTATGTTGCCTTACGTTATGTTGCGTCACATTATGTAATGTTACGTTATGTAGTGTCACCTTATGTGGACCAATAACCCCCTGCGTGAACTACTACTAACTACTTTATTCAAGATGTCCTTGAAATCTTACCAAACAAATTTTCACTTGTTGCATTGCCAGATTTTTTTTTTTAGCTAGTCATGTGACTCAGTAGGTCCTCTACCACCCGTTCTCCATTTCTCCTAGATACACTACAGGATCACAAGCACAGCTTTAAGCATCTAACACCATCGGGTCGGAACCATCATCCGCTCCCTGCATGTGTGTCTTCCATTAAAGTCAATCAAAGCTTTGCGATGCGTTCTGAGCTGTGAGAACGCCGTCTCTCGCCCGTCCGTGACATTGAGAAACATCAAAGTGTCTGAGTGTTCTTAATGTGTTTATCTTCCTGTTTCAGCCTTCAAGGTAATGGAAGGGGCCAAACCGCGGGCGCCGGCCTCCAGGAGGCTTCCTTTGATGAGGTCATATCCACATAATGAAGCAAGCCTTTCAAATCATCTGCGGCAGAGAGAACCTCTAAACCCCCCAGATACGCGCCTCTAAAATCCAGGCCGTTCTCGTACGGCGCCGCTGCTCCCTCGCTTCGCTCTCATCAGCGAAGGCGGGAGCCAATGGGAGAGCGGGGATCGGCCACCTGAGGGTTGAAGGTGACTCGCGGATGGCGCCGTCAGATGGGCTGATGCAGATAACGCCACCGGTCCGCTTTATGGCGTCGGCACCGACAGCTGTCGATCGTCCAAATGTCCCAAACCGAAACCTGCTGAGACGTATTTTCAGACGCAATCAGAGGAAAACATTCCGTTTTCAGCTTAATTGTTAAACATTGTAAATTCAGGCGTTTGACCATTTCCTCTTTTCTCTGAGCTTATCATTGTCCGTAAATATTATTTATTTATTCACCTTCTGTACGTCCACTATTCCTTTTTTTAAAATTATTTGTTTATTTGTTTATTTATTCGTTTACTTATTCTTTTTTTTGAGCTTTTTTACATTTGTTGTTTTTTTCCTTTGCATATCTGAAGAAAGAATTTCAATCAATCGACCTTTCGATCAATCTGTCTGTCTGTCTGTCTGTCTGTCTGTCTGTCTGTCTGTCCGTCTGTCTGTCTGAGCACGAATTGCTGGACTGTCAAATATGATTCTGATAGAAATGGGTCAGAACCCACCTGTGACATCATGGAGCAGCTAAGGAAAGATCCACCATGCTGCTGGTTTTGCTAGTGACTAAAACACGATACCAGACGATTCTTCTGCACCAAATTTGGATTAAATCGGGCGACGGTTGAGAAATTACGGCCAGAAAAAGATAAAGCTCCCCCTAGTGTCGGAAATATACAAGTTACAACACAATCAATCCTGTTCTTTTCACTCTGAGGTCTGTGGGGGTTTAAATACATTTTGTTTGGACCACAGAACAACAAAAATACCACGTCCAAATGTTTTTAGTAATGTTGTACGAATACAGAAGCTTTTATAGTGTAAAGGAAAAACTTGTTCATTTTATGAATGAATGAGTTTTGGTCTAGATAAACGTAGCATTAGATGCTGGTGCTGAGGAGTGGGATCTGCTCCGTGAGCAGACTGACGATGGCAGGGTTACATTCCTAGTTATATTATTCATACTGAGTCCACGGTGAAAAGAGACTCTGACCTTTTCAGCGCTCCATCTTCACTGTAATGTCTCGCCGTCTCTCCTGCTGGTCCAGCTGCTGCTGCAGACAAGAGAGAGAGAGCGAGAGAGAGCGAAAGAGAGAGCGAGAGATAGAGAGAGAGAAAGAGAGAGAGAGAGAGCGAGAGAGATAGAGAGATAGAGAGATAGAGAGAGAGAGAGAGAGCAATAAGCTCAACCTGAGACTCCTGTACTCATTAGACTCTCTCTCTCTCTCTCTCTCCCTCTCACTCTCCCTCTCTCTCCCTCTCACTCTCTCTCCCCCCCTCTCTCTCCCCCTCCCCCCCCTCTCTCTCTCCCCCTCTCCCCCCTCTCTCTCTCCCCCTCTCTCCCCCCCCTCTCTCTCCCACTCTCCCCCTCTCTCTCTCTCGCTCCCTCCCCCCCCCCTCTCTCTCTCCCGAACAAAAGAAGCTCCCCCTAGTGGACCAACGGTGAGGATATTTCGTCAGAAAAACCGTGTTTTCTGTAAAATGCTCCCATAGCGAGTAAATGGTGAACTATTAGAGTAAAACAGGATCCACACCAGATAAATCTCCTTAAATTGATTCATATCCACCAAATTTGGATTAAATTGGACCAACGGATGAGAAAGAATGAAGACTTTTGGAGACAAAGCTCCCCCTGGTGTTGCGGAAAAAAAATCCCCAAATCAATCCAGTTCTTCCTCACACCAAGGACTATGTGGGCATTACGTTTGGCAATGATCCATGGGATCGTTTTTGAGTTAGGGCGCCGTCACGAAGGATCGTTTCCCTCAAATCCCCCAATTTTTCGAGGACATAATGATCCGACAGGAAGTAATCCAGAGATTGGGGAAAGGCCGCTTAAGGATGCACAGTTTTTATTTCCTGTTGTTTCAGACAGTAGAGGTGTCCTCAGCTGCAGAGACTTACAACACGAGCAGAGGAGGAGGAGGAGGAGGAGGAGGAAGAACAATGTGTTGATCAACTGCATTGATTTCACTCCTTCCAGTTCATCAGGACGCCCCGTCCACGTCTCAGGATGTCCTTCAGTCCGTTCAATAAGAACAACTAGTGCCGCCGCATCAGACATTCCTCGTGCTGGAACTTAATCATGACCTCATCAGGCTGAGGTTGTACCTCCGCCTCCAACCAGGATGATGCAGCGCTGGATTAAACTCCTCCTGATGTCCTCCCTCCGGCGAACGTCTCCTCTGCTGTCCACTCCCCGTCCCGCCGCCGAAACACGCAGCAGCAGCGGACCAGACGGCTGCAGCCGGAAGGATACAAACTGTAAAGTCCAATCAACGTCAAACCTTTCTGCAGCGCGGGTTGATTCTGAATTGTTGGCCTCGTTAAAGAGCGGCGTCCTCGCAAACACGTCTGGCCTCCGAACGACCATCTGAGCGGCGCCGTCTGGGCCGTTAGTTTCAGGCTAACAAGAGCTGGTCCCTGCGTAAATAATGAGTGAGGAGAGACGCGGCTTCACCGACACCGAGACATAAAAAAAAGTTCTGGCATTGGATTAAATATGTTTAAAGAGGAGAAGTTGTTTTAGAGTTATCGGTTTCATGTAGAAGTTTTACGGTCCTCAGAGGTGGAGCAGTGACCTCCGCATGGTGGGATGTCCTCGGGCAAGAAATTCAAGGCTAGAAAGATGCTGCCATAATATTACGACCACCGACCGGTGAAGGGAATGACTTCGGTTGTCTGGTTGCCATAGTTACCGGTCAGTAGCTGGGATATAAATCTATCTATAAGTGGACATCAGCAGAATTCTCAGGTAGAATTGGACAAGTGTAAGGATATGAAAGACCTTTACATAAGGTGGTCATAATGTTATGGCTGCTTTAATTTGGGGATATTTTCTAAGGAGAGACTTTCACGTAATTCTTAAATATCATTAAAAAACCGCGTTATAACTTGATTTAAACAATTTTGACGTGAAAGTGTTTAACTGATGACATCATCATACGACGCTCATATTTTAGTTTTTATTTTCTAGCCTTACAGCAAAGCGACCCCCAAAACTTCAACTTAAACACAACTGGGTCGAAGGTTCAAATATTATCAGAGTTTTTGTCTCCTCTCTAGTTGCGTCCCGGGTTTTACGTAAAAAAAATCAGTGAGTTTATCTATTTTGTGTTATTCCACCACGTTTTTATATGTATTAAACCGCCTAAATTAAGACGCCCTTCCTCCAGACTTATGTATGGATGATTAAAAACACATCTTGCAGCAGAGTTAAAGTTATACAAACGTGACTTATAGCGTTTGTTTCCTCACATTTAAGTCTTTAAGTCTGTTAACGTTTGTCTTTATCTATCTTTCTTTTGTCTTTACATTCTGTTAATTCATCTCGCTGTGGCGCTGAGGAATATCACATGACATCATTCTAAGAAAGTTTATTGTCTGCATTTATTTTCCAAACAGTTTTAAACCTCTGAGGGATTATCAATAGTTTGAAAGATGGAAAACTTATGAAAAACTTAAAAATAAAAATACTGTTGAAGCAGATAATATATTTTACTCACATTGTCTCTGTGCTGGAAACGATTCAAAGAGTGTTTTTCATAAAACCAGACAGTGAAACAGGTTCAGGTTCAGGTTCACACAGTGAAACAGGTTCAGGTTCACACAGTGAAACAGGTTCAGGTTCACACAGTGAAACAGGTTCAGGTTCAAAGAGTGAAACAGGTTCAGGTTCACACTGTGAAACAGGATCATAGAGTGAATCAGGTTCGGGTTCACACAGTGAAACAGGTTCAGGTTCACACAGTGAAACAGGTTCAGGTTCACACAGTGAAACAGGTTCAGGTCCACACAGTGAAACAGGTTCAGGTTCACACAGTGAAACAGGTTCAGGTTCAGACAGGGAAACAGGTTCATACAGTGAAACAGGTTCATACAGTGAAACAGGTTCATACAGTGAAACAGGTTCAGGTTCACACAGTGAAACAGGTTCAGGTTTTTGTCTCTGGGTTAGTGAGAATATTTTACTCACTCAGATAATTTGTGGAAGTTCAAATACTTTGGGAGGAATATTAAAAGAGTCCACGTTGAATCAAGATTGGACTGAAAGTTCGGAACACTCGTCTCAGAACCTGAACCAGAGTGAATTAAATTTAGAACCACAGGGGGGGCTTTGGAGGTCATTGCTCTGAGCGAGGGGATCGGTGGGGACACACAAAAGTGAGGCTGCCACTCGCTCTCCATCTATGATTGTATTTTAAAAAGGGCGAGCTGTCTAGAAATGAAGGGCACCCTTTGAGCGGGCGGCCCACTCGGACCTCCCTGAAGCCCGCAGAGCCGCTGACTCGGGCCGGCCTTTTCCCTCAAGGCCGCTCCTATAAACTGTGAAGGTGATCCTTACGGGGAGAGCCACATTAGTCCATCGCTGCTGCGACCTCATTCGCTGACCTCATTGAAAACCCGGAGCGTCCTTGAGATCCTTTGATTGTTCCAGATCCTACGGCACGTAATTAGTCTCCTAACCCGCGGCAGAACAGCAGGCGCCTGCGCGTGAGTGGCGAGTGGCGAGCAGCGAGCGGCTTCCTGAGAGAAAAAACCCTCTTTATGACGGAGTCCTTCTGCTCTGCTGCCATCGAGCCGCTATGAGCCGAAGCTCGACCGTCCAAACGGACTCAAAGCTTCCCGCCGCCCGCTGGTCCGGTTGACTCTCCTACGATGGTTCGCGGAGGGGAAACACGCCGCAACTCAGGAGGACAGATGCAAATACACAAAACGTGAGCAAATGCAGCATCTACAGAAAGAGCTGCAAATACCACAACACATAAAGAAAACACGCTGAAAATACCACAACATATAAAGAAAACACGCTGAAAATACCAAAACATATAAAGAAAACACGCTGAAAATGCCACAACACATAAAGAAAACACGCTGAAAATACCACAACATATAAAGAAGACACGCTGAAAATACCACAACATATAAAGAAAACACGCTGAAAATACCACAACATATAAAGAAGACACGCTGAAAATACCACAACATATAAAGAAAACACGCTGAAAATACCACAACATATAAAGAAAACACGCCGAAAATACCACAACACATAAAGAAAACACGATACAAATACCACAACACATAAAGAAAACAAGTTAGAAATACCTCACCTGCTTGTCCACCTGTCTCACCTGCGTGTGCACCTGTCTCACCTGCGTGTGCACCTGTCTCACCTGCGTGTCCACCTGTCTCACCTGCGTGTGCACCTGTCTCACCTGCGTGTGCACCTGTCTCACCTGCGTGTGCACCTGTCTCACCTGCGTGTGCACCTGTCTCACCTGCGTGTCCACCTGTCTCCCCTGCGTGTGCACCTGTCTCACCTGCGTGGCCACCTGTCTCACCTGCGTGTGCACCTGTCTCACCTGCGTCTCCCTCAGGGATTTCCCCCCGGCTGTGTCTCATTGTCTTCTCACTCTGTTCCCCGTGTTTTTCCGGTGTCTTGGTTCCTTATTTTCTACGGGTCACTGGTTTATTTTCATCTGTTGTCCTTTTGTATTTGGATGGAACTAATTGTTGCCTCTGATGTAACAATAAATAAAGTTTGTTCCGTGGAAGACAACACTTCTACAAAAGCCTGTTTTTGTACGTCTAGAGTTTTTCCATTAAACCTTAGTTTTGTTCCCTTGACATTTGTTTGTCTATTTGTGGAACGTTGTTTGCATTTGGGTCCTTTGATCTGAGCTGCCTCATAACAGCGAGGCAGGCGGACCAACGTGACATGAAAAGAAACGCTCTGGAATCAACCGTCATCCGGCGGTAGCTTCACGCAGACAGTACGACGACTGAGAAACCGTGAAATCTCACCATGTGCCTCATATGTGGAATGAACATTTTCAAACCAATCAATTGTTCCGGGCAAACAGAAAAGATTATTGGCTACCAGCTAACAAGGTGTTGAGCTTAAAGAGTGATGACGAAGTGTGTAAAAGTACCGGCGAGGCTTTCCACTAAGGAGCAGTGAGCAAAGATGGAGGAAGATCAGATGTTAGAAAAGAAGTTACGATGTGTTTATAGCAAGAATTTGGATTTCAGTAGAGATTAAATAACCCAACATTTTCAAGTAGGTGTTTGAGAAGTGAAATAACTGAATTGAATTAATCCAAGTAACTAAATCGAATCGATGCGAATAAATTATGTGGGACCTACTCAAAGTAACTAAGTTGAGTTCACCCTAATAGATTATATTGATGCAACTAATGTCTATTACGTCAGGCTAACATAATTTCTTATTACAAGAGGAAATAATTAAAGAATTGAATCTTTAAGTTATTCAAAGCATTGATTCGAGGAGCGAAGAAGAGCGGCGGTTGGGACTCGCTCCAGAGATGTTTTCTTAGCTGGTAGTCTTCCCTCAGACGCGTCTGCAGGACTATTAAACATGGCCGCTACTAAACGATGATTATGACTGATGAGTCGCTCCCGGGCTAATTTGCTGCGTTATGTATGGATTCTGGCGGCGTGAGAAAACCCCCCCGTCAGATTAGGGTTATTTCAATTAGCGTTCGTTCCTGTAAATCTACAGAAGGTCCCGTTTGATGTCGAGGAAACGGCGTCAGGCAGTTCAGAGCGCGCGAGGCTTGGTTGGGCGGGTGGGAGGACGCCGTCTGAAGAAAAAGCTCAATGAACCCCGGGAGCGCCGCTCCTTGCTGGTGAACTTAACATAAAACGGACTTTTATCTTGGGAATGGATGAAAACAATAGGAATCCTGCTCAGAGCTGCTGGTGAGTCAGACAGGAAGTACCTGAACAAAAAAAAAACAGACATCAATCCCTCGCCCTCCTCGGTTTCCTCCCAGCTTCCACCGGTTGCTTTCATGTTCCTCGTCTATTTTTACTTGTTCAAGTACGACGCACTACAGCGAAGTTCTCCTGCGAGGGAATTCTTTTTCTTTTTTCTTTCTGGTGAAATAATCACTAATGAAGAGTTTGGAGGGACCTTTAATTCGATGGAGGGAGCAGAAGAGTGAAGAGTATCAGATATTTGCTTTTGTGACTCTCTGCGTTTGAAGACGTGTCTCATCTGTGCGAGGATGCTGAAAATACTCGTGTTAAAATGCGTCGAACAGAATTCTACCTACTCTACTACTACCACGTCTTTAAGTCAACGCATGACACAAATGTTCCAACGCCATCTGTTGGAACTATCCTTCTTATTCTGGCTCAGACGAGACGCTGAATGTCTGCAAACACACACATTCTTTAAAAATTGGGTAGTATTATTTTCATTTTTCTCTAATTCTAAGCTTTTTTAAAAAAAAAAAAAATATATATTTTTTTATTTAAAAAAAAAAAAACTCAACAAAAGAAATTAAGCCTTTTATCATTTAGAATAAAGGAAGGCAGTGATGGCTTTTATTGTAAAACATAAATGTAAATTTCTGCAGGTCTCTCTGAAAGTGCGAACAACGTTGAGGAATGTAAAGAATGTAATGTTTTTTGTGTCGTTCCCGGGAGAAATAACGAGCTTCACGGGAATTAATCATCCGATGGCAGCACTGCTGAGGCAAAAAAGGAAACCGCGAAGACGAGATGTGTTCTACTTTAAACCGCCAGCATCATCGCGCCGTCCACCGGGCGTCGACAGCGTTTGTTGTGGGGGTCAGGAGAAGCTGCATTAACATCTTCACTCCTCTAAAAGCTTTTTCCACAGACCGATCTGCTGCTGGTGTCCACCTTCATCTCCACCCTGCTGCACTTCCTGTCTCAAACACGACTATCTCCTCAAACACAAGGTGAAAAATAAAAAACAGGTGTATGAAGGGATTTTAGCAAACGTTGAAAAAAAACTATTCTTATATTGTGAATATTATATATCATTAATTCAAAGTGATACTCCTAAAACTGCACGGACCGCTCCTTTAATGTCTGATGAGGTCACACAGTTTAGGCCGGCGTCCTCTCTGAGAGCTGCTGCCGCTGTGGCGCTCGTTGCCATGGAACCCCAGGAGAACATGGAGGCTGCTTCCGTGAGGAGCCTCCAGACAAATGGCGTCGCGGGCGTCCGGCTCTCATGTTCCTGTCAGCTCCCATCGTGTCGGAGCACATCACTGGGAGTCCGGAGAGTCAGACACCTTTTGTTTTCCCGGGGACTGACCTCGTGGGGGGGGAGGAGAGGCAGCCGGGAGAAAAAGGCGACAGAGAACATGACGCCGCCAGAGGCGGTCTCAGCGGGCGACAGGTGGAGGAAACTGTGTGTCCATTTAATTACACTTTGCGAGATCGCTTCACGAGGACTCTGGCGTGCCGCTACGTATTCAGGAAAAGAAGAAGAAGTAGGCCAGACGCCGGCGTGTTGCCCTCTGCTGCTAACGGCTGGAGAGCTAACGCTAGTGATCGCTCCATCATCCCGCCACGCTCTTTTCCTACTTCAGTCCAACATCAAAAAGAGTCAAACGTGGGTAAAAACTTTCTTTAGTGATAGTCTTCTTCTCTCATTTGTTTCTCACTGTGTCTGAACATTCATCACCGTGTTTTAGCCTCTCAATGGTTTCACAAGTTGGGTCTCGATGTTCGCTTCCTTAACGGTGAGTTCTCAGGTTCTGTCGCCTGGTCTGGTCTTTCCACGATACTCCCTTTAAGAACTGTTCTGGTCTCGCTCAATTGAAGTTGAAAGTACTTCATTTAATTGTGTCACAAGGGGAATTCAAAAATCTGCAACAATTCTCTTTTTACAGTGTGTGATATTTGTCTTGTGTATAAATACACAATGCCTCAGATTCCTACAAATATTTCAATTCTTTCTTTTCATTATTGCACAATATATTTACTGTTTTATATTTTACAGCTTCAAAGGCAAACATTCGACTTTTTTTATGCTCTGGGGTCGAATCCTGCACTGTAAAAAAGAAAACTGTTTAAGACCCCAAAGAAGACCTCCTTAAAGAAGATTCGTATTCTGTGCTTGTGTTTGGATCAGGGTTGGCGGCCATGACTGAACTTTGATCGAGTGAAGAAGATTATACTTGAGTTTGATTAGGAGTCTGGGGGCCCAGGTTTGTATTATCCTGCTCCGTGGAGTGGGTGGGCGATATGAGAATGGGTTCCACTCCTCCTTGTGTGTGTGTGTGTGTGTGTGTGTGTGTCACACTTCATACTGAACAAGTCCTCAAAAAACCATTAAAAACAGGCCAATGAGGTTTTTTTTGGAGAGTTCATTTGTCCTGTCGTAGATTGAGGTTGGAAATGTCTGCCGAAAAAACTATTTTATTTTTTTTAATGGAGTTTCGTCCTTTAATTCCAAACCTGCGTTTGCTGCACAGCGTTAGAAACGGAGCAAGTTCCCTCAAATACCATTAAAGACGGGGAAAATGTAATTTTCATGGCGAGCTTTGATAGGCACCGGAGTAGATTGGGCTTTAAAATGACAACTAAAAAGAAATTCTTCATTCCAATTTGGCAGAAAAATGGAAAATTATGAAGAGGTTTATTGTCTGTTGTAGAGTAAAATGTAAGAATCAAATAAAAGTGTTTTGCTTGAGAATTGGGTCTTTGATTGGATTTTTAGTAAGTCATAAGTCAAAAATGAAAGCTTTCTTAGACTTTAACCAGACATTTATTCATGGAAGTGGAGCTGAAAAAAGAAGAATAGTTGCTGCTAAGCTAACAAGCTAATCGGTAAAGCTGAACAAATGAAATATATTTGGACATGACATTATATATACATGTTTTTAGTACATCTGAAAGAAGTTGTCAATAAATCAGTCTCTCCTCCACCACCAGTCTCCTCCACACTCTAACACCCCAGACTGTAAACCTCATTGGACCAACGCCGTGTCAATATTGCTTTCTGCTTCCCTTTGAACATCATTTCCTGTCTTTCGACCAATAGCAACTCAGCCTGAGAACAAGAAGCAGATTAAAATCCATTAAATTGAGCTAACAGATCCCGTCTCCAGAGGAGGAGGAGGACCATCTTCCTCGGGTGTTTGGAGTTGTTTGATGAGATGTTTCTTCACAGAGTGTTGAAGATAGAAGATAGCTAATTGGTGAAGGCCAAATGATGACTCATCGTTCACGTCTTACTCCATCCTCAGAACATAGGTAGCTGGCAAAATTTGGAGTTTTGGGTCTGTCAGGATCCGAACTCTGAGAGATTTGGTCCCATCATCATCATTTCACTTCATCATAAGTGATGCCTTTTAAAAAATTTTTTTTTTGCAAACAAGCGTCATGTGGCGGTGGAGATTGATGACTACGTCTCCTTGTTTACCTCCGGCATGGAGTTTGTTTTCAATTTGGTTTGTCAGCAGGATTCCAGAAAAACCCAATTTCCATGAGACGCGGCGGAAGGGCGCCGCATGAATTATGCAGAAACTCCAAATCGTGGATTGGATCTGAATCCCCAAAATACACAAATTATTTCCTACTTGTGATGAGTGGGGTTTAATTGCGCAGTCGCCTCTTTCCAGCCCGAAAAAAAAAATAGTGAGTAAGAGAGAGAGGGGCAGTGGTCGAGCGAGCTGGACTGGTTCTTTTCTGACTGTTTCACATCGGTTGGATTCCAAAGCACAAATCAACAGGCCACACCTCTGCACAATCCTGTGTGTGTCAACACACACACACACACACACACACACACACACACACACACACACACACACACACACACACACACACACACACACACACACACACACACACACACACAGAAAACCTCATTATACATCGATGACACACTCAGTGGCGAGGAGAGAGGCAGAGGCAGCGACGTAATGCTCTGTTATGGGCCGGGGGATGCAAGCCCATTACCCACAGCCTGATAGCAGAAATGTCCCGGCAAAAATAATAACGATAACAAAAGAGAAAATATGGCGGCACAAGAGGGTCTCTGCAGATAATGCCACGCGTCTCTTGTGGGTCAGTCCATCATATCCGGCGCTCAGGTCGAGCTCATCAGTGTCCACTCCTCATCACATCCAGCTCTCCAGCTGCTCTCGTCGGCCCATTTCAGCCGCCGCTCCATTTCCTCCAACCCTATCTGCTTCTCCTTCGGCTCCTGAAGCGCTCCATCACGATGCTGCAGCATGCACCCCGTAATAAAGATATTATTTATACTCGGAGGATGAAGCCACTCCTGTCTGAAAAGACCTTGGCTCAAGTATGCACTATATATGTATGACGCTGGAGTTGAGAGTGAAACGCTGCCCCGCGTGGATTTTTCATCAGAAACGAGGGGAATAAGTGACAAATAACACCAAAGTCTGCTGTTGTTTATGTGCTTAATTTCATTTCCCCTAGCAAGACCACCTCATTCAAAGTAACACTGACACTTGTAACGAAGCTAATTATTAGAAATGGACCTAGAACAGAGTTTTTCTCCATGCTGGGCTGAGTAACCGTTGGTTTCTTTCTTTCTTTTTATTTCTAAATTCTTTCCTTCTTTCTATGTTTTATTTAATTCAAAAATCATATTACATATTACACTCGGCATATTTTTATTGTATAGTAGTCTGCATTTACTCCTTATGCTGTTGCTTCTGAGACACATTCACTATTTGTATTAGTTGAGGTTTTTATTACATCTGCGACAAATGGTTCAGCTGTGGTGGAGACAAAGATCCTCGCTAGAACAGATACACGCTTGATGATATTGTCCAAATTTCTCTCCAAAAGGTGTCAAAGATCCTTGCTAGTACAGATGCACTCATAAAGACACACATACTTTCAAACATTATGAAGGACTTAAATAACAGGGTTTTGTATATTTAGTGGTGTACTTGTAGTTCACAGCTGTGCTTCAAACTTTCCATATTTTAAGAAGAAATTCAAAAGTCATGGCAAAAATTTATTTTCAGACCCAGATACTTTTTGTTCCTTTTTTCTGTCAACTTAAAAGTTATCTGACAAAAGCCTCTATTTTCCTTCAACTCTGACCGTTGAGAACTCCTACAGATGAATCCAAAATACAAAACTTGTCAGAGGCAGGAAATAAACAAGACAATTAAATGGGCCGTCGTGTTCTGAGTTGTGATTATATGGTGAGGGACGATCGTAACTGATCGCAGCATGAAATCAAATCCATCCAAAGTTGTTCAGCTTATACTATGAATAATGTCAGTTAAGCGTTCTGAATTTAATTGTTTCATGGAACCCAGTGGAGCTCAAATTAATTTATATTAGAGTTGAAAATTCCAGCTTAGGGAACAAAAGATTCTTCACAAAGATTACTTAGAGATTCTCGTCTGAGAAACATCCCCAAAATGAACTTCAAGTATTTCCACAATTATCATGAAGGTGTATCTTCATCACCTTGGTGTCTATGGGCAGGTAAGATGTCAGTAACATTGTAGCTGTTACTATGTGTGAGTAATCTGTTACTATGTGTGAGTAATCTGTTACTATGTGTGAGTAATCTGTTACTATGTGTGAGTAATCTGTTACTATGTGTGAGTAATCTGTTACTATGTGTGAGTATTCTGTTACTATGTGTGAGTAATCTGTTACTATGAGTGAGTAATCTGTTACTATATGTGAGTAATCTGTTACTATGTGTAAGTATTCTGTTACTTTGTGTGAGTAATCTGTTACTATGTGTGAGTATTCTGTTATTATGTGTGAATAATATGTTACTACATTTGAGTAATCTGTTGAAAAAAATGGTGAATTCTGTTCAAGCGAGAACCGAGACCCGACATCGTTTTTCCCGCCTTATGAAACCAAGCAGTCAGCGGTCCTTCAGCGCCGCTGCTCCAAACTGAAGCTCCTTCGCCATCAAGGTTTGACACGCCGTTGCGAACCGCGAGACAAGCTTAGAATATTCTTCATCGTCGGCACTCCTCATCTGCCTGCGTGACGACGAGAGGCCCACGAGGTTCTTCTTCTGCAGGGATGGTTTTTCACTCGCCTGAATGAAGCGGATCTGAACCGAAGGATCTCTCAGCGACGATATTCAATCACACAGAACTGATGCAGCGATTAAAAACCTGAACTCTGGTCTGAAGAGTAACAACATCCAAATGTTCACGATTCTGTGTGTTAAATAATTTGAGAGAGAGAGAAAGAGAGTTGGATGTTCAAAAGTACTGATGCAGAGGTTCTGCTGTCAAAGTAGGTTCTGTGTCTGAGTCGCAGAGACTCAGACACAGACTTCAGTTGCCACGAGTGGGGAAACTGACTTCAGTCACATGGCTGCAAAGCCACAACACAACTGCAAAGCCACAACACAACTGCAAAGCCACAACAAGAATCCAAAAGCAGAAACATGACAGGAAAGCTAATATACAACTGCAAAGCCACAACACGAGTGCAAAGTCACATCCTGACAGCAAAGCCACAACACAACTGCAAAGCTACAACACAACTGCAAAGCCACCACAAGAATGCAACACCACAACATGATTGCAAAGCCAAAACACATTGGAGAGACGATACATGACTGCAAAGCCACATCGTAACAGGAAAGCCTCAACACAACTGCAAAGCCTCAACAAGAATTCAAAAGCAGACACATGACAGGAAAGCTAATAAACAACTGCAAAGCCACAGCATGACTGCAAAGCCACAACACGACTGTAAAGCCACATCACGACTGCAAAGCCACATCCCAGCTGAAAGGCCGAGAGAGATTTGTGGATCTGTTTGGAACGCTGTGATCTGCCTCTGAGATAGAAGCTACGCCTCCTGGGGAGAAAGTAAATATGTCAGAACACCAGACCGCCTGATTACCATGACTGCTTGTCATCCTGAATGGAAACGTTGATTGTCTTTGTGAGACCCGGTTCTGTGTTCTCTCTCTCTCTCTCTCTCTCTCTCTCTCTCTCTCTCTCTCTCTCTCTCTCTCTCTCTCTCTCGTTCTGACACGAGGACAAAGTCCAGGCACAGACTTGGCGCGGAGACCTCCGAGTGTCTCTGGCGGCGGACCACACGGCGGACCACACTACAGCATTATGTGGCGCCGGTGAAGCGGATCCCTCTCATTAATCTGAGGTGAGGCTTTATGTGTTCCACTTTAATTCGCTCCGCTTACTGCCTGCAGCGAAACTCTCCGCCGCAAACTCTGAGGGAGTCGGACAAAAAATAGATGGAGCCGATTACTACAGAGGCCACTTATTTGGTGCAGTCAGGAGGCGACCCATGATGCATCACTGCTCCGTACGCTCGGACCCATAATTGCTGCCGCAATGGCAGAATCAGCAGCGGGTCCACAAATAATAATAGTAAGAATACATTTTGTGTCCAACGTTTGTTTATGGAGAAAGATGGCGACGCATTCCTCAGGAAGAGACACGTCATCATTTCTCAAGTAGTTGCTACACTGTAAAAAGAAAAAGAAAACTATAGTTGTTTATTGGTAACACATATTTAGATTAAGTATTATCCAGACTAAACTTTAAGTTAAAAAAACGTCATTAGAGAGGTTTTGTTTTTTCAAATCACCAACAATTCCTTTTTCTGTTTTTTCTTTTTTTTTGCAGTGTGTAACATTTATTTTAAAAGATTACATGAATAAAATAATAGTAAGATTCATTCCGATATTTATTTATTGTTTATTTATGGTTTTTTTTGAAGGAAAATAATTTTTTTCGATGGGGAAAAACAGAATTCCCCCTTTTTTAAATAGTTTTTGGATCTACTCATGTTAAAAGAAAACAGTTTTTAACTTTGTTTAACTAATAAAACTTATTTCACACTTAATGTAATGGAGCATCACCGGATGAAGTAATATTTTTGAATTTTTTTTTACGAATTTGAATTTTAAATTAGAAACATAGAACATACATCGTCAGCCTGAATACTGTTAGTGTGTTCTTGGTGCTCCTTCTAGTGGCCACAGGTGGTATTTGTCAGCCAGAATCCCTCGCTGGAGAAAACATTTGTCGTCACATTCTGTTTACCTGTCCAGAGATGATGCAGAAACACCTGACAGCTGCGGAGATATTTGATTTTGGGGAAGTGTTTCTGGAGAACATCAAAGCCCCGCCCGGTCATACCGCTTTAAAGTTAATACTGATGTTAGTTCCGCCTCGGTTACTACCTCTGACTGCCTCCGCAGTGGAGTAAATGCGAATCAGGCCCACTTCCACACGACTGTGTCCAACTACTCAGAGACACATCTAGTGAGAAAATGAACCCCGACTCTATTTATCTATTTATCTAATCAGATTTCCTACAGAGTAAACAAATGATCCTCAAGCAACCAGTGACAGAATTAGATGAAGAATTATTCTGACCATTTGTCTGCTCTGGTGTCAGTTTCACTTCAGGCGTCCTTTTTTGAGCCATCTCCTCTCTCTCTCTCTTCCATCTCTCTCTCTCTTCCATATCTCTCTTGCTCTGTGTCTCTCTCTCTCTCCCTCCCTCTCTTACTCGCTCTCCCTCGCTCTCTCTCCCTCCCTCTCTCTGTCTCTCTCTCCCTCCTTCTCTCTGTCTCTCTCTCTCTACATCTCTCTGCCACTCTCTCTCTCTGTCTCTCTCTGACTCTACCTTCCTCTCTCCCTCCCTCCCTCCCTCTGACTCTCTCTCTCCGTCTTTCTCCCTCCCACTGACTCTCTCCCTCTCTCTCTCCCACACCTGTGGACATTATTCATGCATGTTTCTTCATCCATCATCATCCACTCTCTTTGCACGGATCACTCTGGAGGCAGATAAATCTTACAGCTCCTACAGAATTGAACACAACCTCTGAGTAACAGAAACATTCGGTACGGGTTTTTTTTACATCTGCTCAGTAATAAAACATCTTTCCCTGAGGACTGAGGACCAATTATGAAAGATATCTCTCTTTATTTTCCTTATTACTAGAAAACCCTTGTTTCCTTTAAAGCACCACTCGGGGCTTTGGACCCACGGAACTTCACTTGTAAATGTGAATAACTTTCACTGTTGAATGATAATATTTATGTTTGGAAAAAGTTGGAAAAAGTTTGATAATCCTCTCGCCTCCGGCTCCAGGCGATTTCACAGCCGGATATTAGCGACTTTTATGCGATTGGGTCAATAACAATTACTTTGAACCGCACAAAATAGAACCTGAGGTGCTGGGCTCGCCGCTCTGTAAGTACCACAGGAGGAATCGGACTTCCTGTGCGGTTAATTCCGGTAACGGAGCAGAGTGGGGGGGGGGTTACAGATGGTGGCGGGCAGCTGCTGCGAATCGGGGGAAGGTGGGGGCCGCAGGTAGACCCCCGATCTTCTGGAGAATAAATAAACTGAATAAATAAACGGTGTAAATTTTCGTTTTTTTTATTCTCGGCTGAACCGCTGGTTTCCACTTCTTGTGAAACCGAGTAATTAAAAAGACATTAAAGTGATGAACATGTTTGCACTAAACGTCGAGCGGTTTATTTTGTTGCTTGCCAGGATTTAATATGACCCTCATGGAGCAGAAAAGCCTGAATATTCTAGCACCAAATAAATCCAGGGTTCTCCTGCAGACGCCACAGACTCCGCCTCCTGCTGGGAAAACCGATGACTCATCAGATCAGACAACCGCTGGATCCTAACCGAGCCGGCTGAGGTGGTTCCGGGTTATTGGGTTTAGTTTAGTTCCTTTATTTAACCCCTTTGTTCTCCTCGACAAGAAAAATACATCTGGAAAAATTTTTATTTTTTATTTTTTATTGCTTATTATATCTCTTCGGTGTTCTCTTATTTAAAAGTACTTTCTGAACAGCCAAGGTAAACGCCTCCTCAGTGGCCCCCCTTTGACCTGTGGTGTCCCTCAGGGCTCCAACCAAGCTCCCCTTCACATCACCACTTCATGAAATCATGATATCATGATATCATGACATCATCAAATGATCAAACCATGACATCATCATATAACCACTTTGTGACATCATACCATCATGACATCATTAAATCATGATATCATCACATCATGACATCATTAAATCATCTAAACATGACATCATGTAAAACATGGCATCATTAAATCACCATCTCATGACATCATGGCATAATCATATCAACACATCAGGGCATCATGACATCATGATATCATCTAACCATGACATCATGACATCATTATATCACCACATCATGACATCATACCATCCTCACATCATGACATCCTCACATCGTGACATCATGACATCATAGCATCACCACATCGTGACATCATGACATCATAGCATCATCACAACATGACATCATCACATCTGCTTCTCTTTGATGTGATGCTGCTGCTTTTGATTACTTTCATATACCACATTAAATCAAGTTTAACATTTCAGTATCTGGTATCTTTTTCAGCTCAAGACCGCTTCTATAATGTCAGTTATTCTTTCCTCACTTTAACAAACGTTATTAATAATATGAACAAAATAAACACAGAGAAACCAACAACAAAAAAACAAAACAACATCAATTGGGAAAAAATGTGTTTTTTTCGATCAACAATCACAAACAGGTTCAGCCAAACAGGGAGAATCCTTTATTCACACATTCCAGATTGTCTTATTGCAGGCACAAAGAGTTTTATCGGATCACTTTTGTAACTCTATATTAAATGTGTCCATCAACACCAAACCAAACCGAACCGAGTTCTGCAGAGGTTTAAGACGCCGTTCTCGTCTCTTCACGCTGTGACGCGGCGAATCAGACACGGAAATCAATTATCTGACTCTCAAGTTCCAAATGTAATCCTTCGGTTTTAGTGAGGAAGATCAGGTTGGACAGCAGGTAACAAGGTTTCGTTCTGGACGTCTGTCTACGATGAAGACTCTGAATCCAGGTGATCAGTAGTAGTGATGAATCAGCTGATCTTCCTCTTCAATATCCCCGCCGTCACATTCATCCTTCTGTGATCTGGTTGACCTCCGTAGAGTATCTGCTACAGTCAACGTTATTAAGAAAGATATGTGCACTTCACTCATCAAAGAAACATATTCTATCCTCCCATTCAGATAATTGAATGGGAGTCGACTCTTCCTCTGAACCGCGTGACGTTTTATCCTTCAATGCGACAAAGACGAAGGTGAAGCTCTAGTGGCTCTTCAGCGGCTGAAGAACGAGCCGATGCGTGTCAATCATCGGAGTTGGCCTCCTTCCTCTCAAGGTCTCTGGTTCTGTCGTCAGTGGGGATTGAGTCGCGGCCCACCGCGGCTCTCCAGTCTGTTTATTGTAGTTTCAGCTGCTTATTCAGGCTTTTGAATCTGTGCTGCTATCTGGGATTCTGACACAAAAATACCACCAATGTCCACTAGAGGGAGCAAAATACACACACACGCACGCACACACACACACACACACACACACACACGCACGCACGCACGCACGCACACACACACACACACACACACGCACGCACGCACGCACGCACACACACACACACACACACACACACACACACACACAAAATCATCCCTTACTCGCCTTCCTGCCCCGCGTTTTCTCGAATGTCCACTCCGCCTCTGTTACTACCTCCACCGCCGTGACAGAGCAGAGGGGCTATAGACAGTTTATGATGGGTTTTCTACATTTTTTAAAAGTGCTGTTTGATGGATGTGTTGGACGCTGAAAGGATGCTGGTGCAACTCTACAAGAAGTCAGAACCGTCCGACCTTCAGAACAAAAAACAACACTTAGGAGAATCAATGTTCTGTTTTTGTCTCTGTGTGAAAAGGCCCTGATTTTCTATTTGTCTATAATGACAACTACTTTTTTATGTGATTGAGGAAAAGTGTTTTAGGTGGAAAACAGACACAACCAGAATTTCCAATTTTCCCGACTAATAAACCGTTCAGGCTGAAACTGGTTTTGGCTCCTCCGAGGATTAGCGGCGCCTCTTATATGATAAAAGTTTATCACTTAGACGTGATCGGAGGAGGCGGCGGACGAGACTCTATAGAATTTTTATAGGAATGTTTGTAAAATGAATACAAAGCAATAAGAACAAGAAGCGAAATAATAATACACTATTTAGAGAGCAATTTTATGAAAGACGGAGTCACGCGGCGCTGTAAGCAGCATTAATCACAACAGGAAGCAGTTCGATAAACACTCCAATGAAATAATCGTCAATGGAAATGGGAAGGAGGGACAGATAAGGAATGCTGCAAATAAAATTGAATGCAGGAATTTTCATCCTCGTCCTTTTTAAATGGAGGAGCGACTTTAAAGATGTGATTCTGGGAGATTCTCAAACAGGAAGTTGCGCCGCTCCGTGTAAACAAACTGAGGTGACCGGCGGCTTATACGTCGCGGTCGACTGATTCCGATTAGAGAAGTCTTTTTTTTTTTTTAAATCTCTCGCCGGCTGAAATCCAGCTTTTCTTTTTTTTTTTTTTTTTTGCAATTTTGCTTAATCTTTGTTCGCTTGTTTGATTTTTGTGAAACCACAAGTTTCTGGCCGGCTGATATCAAAATGTCAGAAGTCTGGAGGCGGACGCTGCCGTCTGGTCGAGTCAGAGAGAACCAGACGGGGGTGGGGGTTCGGGGGTCTCTGCTCCAGACCCGAAAATGATCGGAGGGTCAGTGGCGTTCAGGACGTGTTTATTCCTGCCGGCTGGTGGCGCCAGGAAGTTCTTTTGGGCTGGGCCTCATGAACAAAAGTCCTACCATCGGACCCCACTCTCTTTAACATGAGATTTTTAAAGCCTGAATTTCAAGTTTTTTTATGCTTTCGGGGTAAAATCAGGCACTGTAGAAAGAAAATTGTTGATAAACTAAAAGTAATTGCTTCAACTAGTGGCCTGGATTAAATTAAACAGTCTTGAGTCCATTTTATAGAATTAATTGGAGATACTTTGATTTAATTTTGTGTTACCAGTTGAGGTAAATTTCTATTTTGACTGTAAAAACCCCAGATATTAGTCACTATATTCTTTGAGATAATTTTTACAGTGTATTTTCATCATAACCTTAGTAGGACTAAAAACCCCCGAAACGAAGAGGAAAAGCTCTTCGTGAGGCTTTTCAGGCTCGGCTCCCTTTAAATCCATCGTGAAAAAACTCTTTTCTATTAGCCTTCCTTTGTAAATGAACAAACAATAAAAAGAAGAAAAACAAGATTTCGATCCTCCTGGAGTTTATTATTTAGATTTCAGCGGCGGTCGGACCCCGCTAACACGTACCCCATGAATAATCTTACATCTGAACGCCTCCTTCCGTCCTTGATGATAGTGGCGTCTGTAAAATTGATGGAATCACACGAGACGCGTGGAGAGTGGGTTTTATTTATACAGCCACACATCATACATCAGGATGTGTCAGAGGGTTTTACCACACCTATGTTCTCAGATAGAAGCCCCCCACAACCCCCCCGTACCACACATAAACCTTTGAACAGGAGACACAGGGAAGAATAAACAGGAAAATCCTAATAATGAGAACATATTCAGTTACGAATACCAATAAGGAAAAACTTTATTGTCCAGGACGTAGACATTGGCGTTCGCCTTCACCATCAGAGCTTCTTGCATCTGACAGTTTTTGATTGGTTGAAGAGTACAGATGTAAGCAGCTTGTAAAACACACGTAAGCGGCGGTCCATAATTGGGCCCTGAGGGAGAACCGATCCACATCCGACATCTGCAGGAACCGACGACAGCAAAGAGGAGCCTGGGTGGAGAGGGTGGAGGAGGAGGTTGAATCAGAAGCAACTGGGATTCTTTTCATACAGAGATAAAAGATATTTGCTACAGAAATAAGAGGAGACAAAAATTACAAATGCTCTCCATGTTTTGACCTTGTTTATTGTTCACATGTTGACGGCTTACTTCAAAATACTCTTTCATTTCATTTAATGGTGTAACGAACGACGAACTCTCCCCGAATATTCCTTCTGTCATGAACATTTATCGGAGAAGTGACCTTCCACATATAAGGAATAAGGCGTTGGTGCCAGGAGTGGATACCCGCCGTCATCGTCTACCTAAATACGCTAATTGGGTTTATGCTACGATTGATATGGTTATGGCTACTGGGTCAGAACCGCCACACGCCTTTCTGTATTTAGTCACAACTGAGAGAAACGGTTCTTGAATAAAATCAACTTCCTGTTCTGACTTCTATCGAGGCATTCCGACAACTATGCTGCCAAGAACCTTTGTTATTCCCGGGATTCAGCACCAAAAGCTCCCGGCAACCTTTATCCGTGCAGAGTATCGGTCCTCAGACGGCGCCGTTTGAAAGGTCTCCGTTCTGCTGCTACATTCCGATTGGAGCAAAATGTCAACACTCCGGAAAACCATGTTGACCTGCAGGCCTATGGGAACATTTGGGCCCATCAGCCGGTTCCCCTGCAGAATATTGGTGTGTTTTTTCAACATGACGGTGATGGATTTGAAGGGAAATGATTCCGGCGGCGGGAGTAATGGCCTCCGGACCTCATGTGTATTTAAGCGAATAGTCAAATTTACATTGTAGAGATGAACGGAGGGAAGCCATGAATGTGTCAGCAAGGCTACAACTTCTTCTGTTTCATAAGTATGAACGGCAAAATTCTGCTTCCGAGGGTGAACAAGCTTATGACGGCTGGGAGAGTGTTGAATAAACCTTCAAACTTTATACACAGCTTTTCTTCCCTCTTTGTGCCGAACACAAATATTTTACTGGAAGGTGTGAGAATAAAAACTTTTTCTATCTTCCTTCATCACATTGACAAGCAGCGTGATGCTGAAACGGACCGGAACCATTACTGATGTCATGGCGACTGTTCTGATAGTCTAGTCTGCTGTGGTCTCAGCTAGCTGTAGCTGCGTTTAGATGGGTCCAAAAACTCAGATTAGAACCGGTTTAAAAGCCCGATCAGAGTGGAAATGCTTCATTTGGACCCGGGGTGATGCAGGGGTGGGGGGTGGGGGGTTACCCGATGGAACAAAGTATCTGCCTGTGGCCCAGTGGTGACCAAAGAATCGGACAAATATTTATAAAATATGTTCGGGGTTCTGTAACGTGTAGGAAAGCCATAGTCGGGTTTGGACCGGGATCATGCTGACTTATTTCTACAGTTATGTTTTGCTGTGTTGGGTCGACATTATTCACTTTTTTGTCCAACAGGAACAAACATTAGGATATAATCACACACCAGCATGATAATATGGGTGGTGTCGGAACTGAGTTCTGAGACTCGGTCCCGGATTTGTTTCTTGAACCGCTGAGGCATTCAGAGTCCGATGCCGAAGTTCTCTTCTCTCTGAAGAGGTCCAAAAAACACCGAGTGGGTCCGTTGTCTCGGGAGAACCGACTGGAGAATAAACGACGTACATCGTCTTTTATACGCCGTTCATGGCCCGCCTCCTCAGGCCAACGCTGCCTTCTTCTTCAACGGTGGCCGACATGTCAATCATGTCGAACGTCTACTGCCTTTGATCCGCGTCTCTCGGCGTCACACCCACAGAGTAAATACAAACATTTAATTCCCCTTTGATCAGTTTGGCAATTAAATCACGTTTGGAAATTTTCGCTTGGATGCTTTTGACGACGTTCTGAAGATTCTTAATCAGACCCGTTTTATGACGGGGATTAAACTTGTCAAGATTATTATTGCTATTAAACTCGATACGCTCCTCACATCTGCCACTATTAGCTTTTGATCAGATCCAGCTGTATTTTTTAATTAGAGTTTTAGCGATATTTCTTAGCACTTCAGCGCATCTTACAAACTCAAGGTTGATCAAGGTCGGCTGGGGCCAGGCGCCGCCAGGTCACATGGAGGTCACATGTCCTTGTCGGACACTTTGAGGTTATAAGAAGTTCAACTCCAGGTTACAAATGTTCAAATGAGGTCAGACACACAGGTTACGTTAAAATGTATGCGATATCGCCAATAGTAGCACGACTATGATTACGTCAGAGGTTATACTTATGTTTTCTCGTTATGTGATTATGTCAGAGATTCTCCGTCTTCTGTCGGTTGCATCAAAATCATGATTATAGGTGATAAGAAAGCTTTATTTTTTTATAGCAGGGGCGGCCCTAGGGATCTTTTCAATGGGGTGGCCAGGGCCCTGCCGCTCATCTTATAATAATAATAATACATTTAATTTATAATGATCTTACTGATGAGTTGGACGTAGTCACCGATTCACCTTTAACGGTTTCACGAGTCGGGTGTTCGTGTTTTCCCTTCTCCACGGCGAGGTTTCCCACTCAGCCGTTTCTGAATTTATTGTACTGAATGATAACTTTTGATTGAAGCTGCAGTCGGGATGAAGAAAAGAGTCCGTGTAACCCCGGCGACGTTTAATCAAGGATGAGACGGACGGAAAGCATAAATCAGAGGAGTCCTTGAAAACAGATGTAATAGATTCTGCCTCCGAGGCGACTGATGTCACATGACCTTGGTGTAACACGAAAGATAATTTATTTGTACTGCGATGATTCGGCCGGGATTTGGAAAAAAGAGCAGCTCAGGGTGTCACGTTGCCGGCAGCTCCGTCTCACCTTGTTCTCCTCTGCGCTGTCTTCTCATTTACATGTGCTGAGCCTGAGGAGGTCTTCCTCACGCGTCTCCGATGATGTGATGTCCCACGCTCCGGCTCCGAGCTGACTTTAACTTCCGCTCCGTCCAACCGGCCGCCAGATTCCTCGGAACCCGCCGAAGTTGAGAACCCCAAAGTTTCATGCAATAAAAGCACATTGTGGGACCCCCGCATTCAGATCCCCCACTTAATTTTCCAACTTCCCTTTTTTTTTAAGACAAATATTTATAACGGTAGGATTTTAAATTGTTCTCGTCAGGTGTATGTGTTCCCTCACTGCTCTGGAGATTAAAGCTCTTCTTCGGGGAACCGATTTAGAATCCTGATTTCTCACTGAGCCCAGCCGAGTCCAATCTGTTATCCTTAAACCCGTTCACTCAACTTCAACAATTGTGTATTCAGAACCTTAATAATAAAACTATAAATGTTTTTGATGGTTGCTCATGTAAATGATGAAAAAACAAACAAACAGTTTTTGTTCTTCCTCGTGGGACTCCGCCCACTGGGGGATCACCACCTGCATGGATGGGTGTTAGGGTCCTGTGCAAAGCATTATGGGTATAATATTGCAGATCATGTGTTAAATTTGAAGTGCAGCTCTGGAGAAGCGATGCTTTTAACATTCCATACGTCTCTCCCTCCTACTCAGTTTATGTGCCGCATTGATTCACGCTCCTCGCCTTCGACCCAGTTTCTGTCCGTGTAACGTTTGTCCCGCTGAAGTTCTGTGGTCCTGTCCCGTCAGTCGCTGTTCAAATATCCTCATGGGTCTATCTTTGTGAGAAATGGACTCCAGACATTAGGCTACGGATGGAAGATTGGTCTCTGCAGGTCCGACTGAAGGAAAGAGAAATCAGAACCCAAAGAAGAAAACAGAACCCGAAGTCAGACTCTAACCTCACGGAGCGGTACCGTTTCTCCGTGAATCCCTCAGAGAGACTCTGTTGTATACTTTATCTGCTGGTTGGCCTCCTCTAATGCTCAGAAGTCCGCTCCCCCCTCAACGCTTCACTTCACACGGAGAAGTTTGAGTGCGGCGGCTGATTGATTTGTTTTATTGGCTTCATGGCTGCAGAGAAAACCGGCTGGTATTTTTAGAGAGAGGAGAGAAAGTCCCGTCATACGGTTTTCCAGTCTGTTATTTATTTATTTGTTTATTTATTTATGCTTTTCATTCATTTAAGAGCACGGCTCTTTAAAAGCAGAGACATATATATTCTTCTAGTTGGGTTTGGTTTGAATTTCATTTATTTATTTGTCCATTCGTTTGTGTGTTTTATTCATGGCAGCTCTTAAATTCCGGATTTTATTTTATTGCCTTCCATCTGTGTTTCCTTTAGGTTCCTTTTATTTATTGTGCAAAGTGCTTTGCTGCTTTTTCCTCGTGTGCAAAGTGCAGAAAAGGCTTAAATGACTGAAACTTTAGAGCCGTTCTTCTGCAAATGGATAAAAACGAATTAAAAAACTTTTCTTGTACCAACTTAGAGTAAGACTACCTTTATGAAAGTATTAAATATGGTTCTTATTGGGTTATAAATTAAGTTTTAAACACTTTATGAGTCATTCGTTAAAGTTTTTAGCTTTCAAATGATCAATGTGGGTCACTATTTGGCAACACTGAGTTAGCTGTACATATAAGTGGGCTCACTATTTGGCAAGAGTTGGTTCTCTGAAGCCCTTTATAACTAATGAGTTATAGCAGCTTATTAATGAAATGTTAAGTGTTTACAACTTCATTAGTAAACAGCCGATCCTCAATCTTACTGTGAAGTGGTACTAATATATTTTCACAGAGTCATTAGGAGCAGCAGCGGTAGAAATACTCGTAGACATAATAGGATAATTATAGATAATAAATAATAAATGAAGTTTATTATCTTCTTTAGAGAATAAATATGTTCTCGATCCCTCAGGAGACATTTGGACTCCCCTAAAGAAACGAGTTCTTACAGTTGCAGTTCCTTCTGTGAAGAATTCCAGCTGTTTTTCCTGAGTGAGAAAGTAATTGATGATGGCGGGTTCTCCTCTTCGTCGTTCCTACATCTAAAGAGTGAAAGAGGTCAGTCTGGTAAGTAAATGTGAATTGCACCAAACGCCTTTCCCAATGGAATCTGCAAATATTTGGGGCTTTGCATTGACTTTGCATGCAGACGCACAAAAAGATTCAGTGTTCAGTGTGATCGCAGCATCAGGCTAAGCCCCGCCCCTCACGTCAGCTGCTTGACATAAAGTTCTGTTATTTCTAAAGCGGACGACAAATTACTGACATTTAGTGTCTTCTGACTTCCTGCTAACTTCACTTACGCTTTAATGCCCCCACCAGAAAAAACAACAACAAAAAAACAATAATGAAATGATTGTATTTGCATATTTGATGTCGTCGGGAAAGACCGTCTTTAATGAAAATGGTAAATTATTTGGTTGAGAATTTTTTTAAAGACAACAAATCAGCGATTCGGAGAAATGAAAAGTTATTTGCTGATGGCGGTTACGCTCTAAAAGACAAATAAAGTGGGCCACACTCACATCGCTGCAGGATGGCGCCAAATTGCTGAATTCTGTGTGAGGTCAGTAAAGCGCACACGCCTGGAGCTCCTTACGCGTCCCTGACTGATGCAACATGGCCGCCACATTCGAACCCGCAGTCTGGCCTCACTGTGGTTGCCCCGGTGGGGCTACAAGACCACTGCCCTCAGGCTGATGCAGGGAAACACAGAGGAAGTGATGACATCATTAATAAATAAAGGCCACTAAGAGAGAGTCTGAGGATCCTACTATGGTGACGCCACCACCGGCCCGACTCCGCTGATTGGCTAAAGACGATGATGTTTCTCCCAAAGTCAAAGTTCTGTTTGTCGATGGTGGAAAGAAAGTAAGTGCATTTTCTCAAGGAATACTTAATTACAAATTTGAGATACTTTACTTTACGTGAGTATTACTAATATTACGTGTTTCTTCATGTATCTTCAAAATATTTTGTTAAAGATTTCGATCAACCGAATGATTTCCTTTAAGAATGAGAAAATGATCCTTCAATTTAAGAATATATATTTATATACAGTATATATATGATATTTGTAGAGGCCTTTTCAGCATCATGCTGTGAATGTCAGATAAAGTCCAAACCTTCACACCTTCACTCTTTCTACTTCTACATAAAATAACTCCTATGACATCATCATTTGGAAAAAATCCAATAACTTCGGCATCCAAACAGACAGAAACATCACCACACTTCCTCTTCCTCTTCCTCTTCTTCTTCTACCTCTAGGGGTCTCCACTGCGGATAATCTGTAGCCATCTGCATGTCCTCTCTCTCCTAACCTCCAGAAACCTCCTCTTTGCTCCTCCCCTTCTTCTCCTACCTGCAGCTCCATCTCCAGTATCCTTCTACCAGTAGATCCATTATTCCTCCTCTTCACGGGTCAGAACCATCTCAATCTGTCCTCTCTGACGTTGTCTCCAGGACTTCTAACCTGGACTGTCCCTCTGATGTCTCCTTTCCGATCCTGTCCTTCGTCCTCTTCCTCACTCCCAGAGAACATCTGAACATCTTCAGCTCTGCCACCTCCAGCTTCATGAACAGACATCGATCAGCCACAACATTAAAGGCAGGTTCACATTTTACAGCGTGCTGTGGTATGTGGTACCGAGATGTTTCAGACTCGTTGGTTCAGAACATCCCAGAGATGCTGGAACAGATTGACATCTTTGGTTGCTGTGTTCCAGAAACCATTCCTGAAGCTTTCCTGCAGTCAGTCGGTTCCTGCTGGAAGGGAAAACCCTCTCCACGAAAGTGGAACTTGGTATGATCAATCGGTCCTCACCGGCTTGTCTTCTTCCCATAATGCATCCTGGGGCCCATTTCATCCTCATGTAAGAGGGATGCTGACGTTCCCATCGGGTCGCTCAGCACCAGATGCAGCACGCTGTGATGAGCTCCTCTGGCGGATCAGCCTTGGACGCCCTTGACCTTGGTTGTCCCCCCTAAGACCACTAGGTAGGTTCCAACCACTGCAGAGCAGGACCACGCAACAAGACCAGCTGTTCTGGAGATGTTCTGGCCCAGACGTCTAGCCATCACAATATGAACACTATATTTCTATGTTTCTGTAGATGAGCGAACATCAGATTGAATAAATCCATCAAGTATTTCAGAACCCGCACCTTCGTATTCTTCTTTTTAAATCGCCCCGGATCATAAATCAGACCTTTTCCCACAGTCATTAACTGGGAGATGATTTTTGATAATATTGTGAATTGGTCACTATCAGGAGGTCATAAAAGGTGTAAAACGACATTTATTCAGAATAGAATAATTAAAAGGGAATTATAAGAACCCACAGGAGGGGGCGGGAGGTCCCATTAATCAGACCGCTCCTCCGGAATTTTTCATACTCATTACAAACTCTTGCAGGAGGAGAATCTGGAGGAATGATTTACTCCAAATATCCACCATTATAGCCGCACTAATGTCCGGTACCTGCTGAAGACTTCTGGACTCACGGCTGCAGGGCATGCTGGGAACGTCTGCAGTTATCGTCAAACGAGTCATGAAGGGCGTGGGCGGTTTGATGGCAGGAGTCTATGTGGGATTTTTATTGAAGGAGGAAGTCTTCATCAGAGCTAAACGGTGATTATTATTATCATGTATTCACTGACAGATTCAGCCAATCAGGGTTCGATCGAACATGACATCAAGTTTGGTTGCGAGCAGAGAATACGCCCCCTGGAGGTCTTTGAGTGACATCACCTCCGTCGATCTTTGATTTTCACAAACTCGACACACAACTTTGACGTATTGATCCGACTGGAGTTCAGTTCATTTAAGCAGCGGGGAGACTTCTACAGCGGCGTCCTGCTGCTAAAAATAACCCGCCGGTGAGGGGGTTCGGAGTTAAGGGGAAAATGTTAACCTTTATTGACCCGAGTCAGCAGTTGGCAGCAAGCGGCTGTCAGCGGGGATTTAAGCTTCATTCTCTTCCTGGCACAGAAAAACAATGTTGACCCAACCAAAACAAACAGCAGCTTCTCTCCTTCAACCCTCAGGGCCTCCGCCGCCTCCTCTGCTCGCTCCACCCACGCCGGCTCATACCAGCTCCTGATGGAGACCACCGTCCAATCCACACAATTTATAAATTCATCTGGAGCTGGTACTTTTATTAACCAGCTCCAGACTCTAGCCTCAGCTCGCCCCTCCCTGTCTGAGAATCTACGGTGGCCTTCAAGTGTCAAAAATGATGTCATGTGATGAGGTTCCTATAGATAAATATATTCAGAGATTATTCATTCTGTAAAACTTTAGTTCAAAGCTCACATATATGATAAACACAGGTTATTGTTGAGATGGTGGTGTCGGTGTCGCCACCCTTCTATTTAAAATTGAGAGGAGAACCCAAATAAGAAGAATAATAGTGATGATGGAAATAATAATCGTTCTTCCCTGAATGGTTCAGGTCAAACTCAGAACCACGGAGGAGTCGCGGTTGTCCACTTTACAGTAACATAAAAGCCTCTGTTGGAAAAGGACTCACCCCTCTGGAGAAACATCTTTAGTTTAGAAAAGGTTCTGAACTCATGAATGAGTTCTTCATTTCCGCTTTCCATACACAAAAAAAATAAATTATTATATCCTATTTCATTCCGACACCCCTAATGACGGCTAAACCGAAAAACCTTGAATTCATCTTCATCTTCATCTATTTCATCGCTGCACAAATCCAAGAAAAAAACTAAAAAAATTCTGATGGTTCTGACTTTATAGGGCTTAGGAAATACTTATTATCTTGTGGGAACGAACTATTACGTCTTGGCCAAGAGATCTTTCTTTTCTTCCTTCAACATAGTACGCCGTAGATTCTGAAATTGATTGATTTCGGTTCATCACGCCAGATGTTTTTTTGTGAATTCTGGTTACCAGGTTACAAAAAGATTCTTGTTTTAGTGCCGAACATGATTTTACGGACTGCTCCTTTAATTGAATCTATCCCAGCCACCCTTGAGAGTTCAGCTCAGGGAAACGGCTGCTATGTCCCTGGGTCACATGTTCATATATTTATGACTTTTTTGTCGGTATTGTGCCGCGGTTGTTGAGCTGCAGGAGGATGATGGACGGCGTCCTCCCCAGGAGGAGCCGATGCCCCCTGAGTCAACCTCATCCCTTCTTCCCCCCGCGGTCAAATAATGCTGGAGCTGAGAGCGAGCCGCTGCTGAGCCGCTGCTCATGTATCACCCACCAAATCTGCTTATGGCCCCCCGCGGCGCTCCAGGCGTGGGGCTGGAGAAGTCGTGTCCGCAGACCCGCGAGATGCGTTCAGGAAACAAACTCGGGCTGATAAAATAGTAATGGGAAAAAAAAACAGCTTGTAGTTTTAGTGGGATTGTATTAAACTCCTGACACCATGGAGAGCAAACATGTAGCGCCGCTGATTTAAGTCCTAGATTACAGTCGGCCCGTGTGTGTGTGTGTGCGTGTGTCCGTGTGTGTATGTGTGTGTGTGTGTGAGTGTGTGTGTGCGTGTGTGAGCAGGACTCATTTCTCAGAGGAAATAACCAGTCACCATATGAAGAACTCGACTCCCCGGATAATATTTTCATAAGAAAAAGGAGGAAACATTCTTCATCACAAATACTGTTTTAAATCAGGATTACTCAGCGCTGCTCACAACGCCTTCATCCTCAGACCATCAGGTGGGGAAAAAAAATAAAAATAAATCATTTCTACGGTGGTTTAAAGGTGCAATCTGTCAAATGGGTTGATTGTACAGCAGCCCATAACGGATAAAACCAAATACTGGACCTAGAGGAGGTTTTCGTTTCACCTCTTAAAATAAAACAAGGGTTAGGGTTAGGGTTCGGGTAAACGACAAAGAAGAAGATGATGAATACTTTGTTGCTGGATTACTTAGCGAAAGAAAAAAGCAACGTGAGCAAGAAAAAAGCAAAAATGAGGAACCGACTCGTGAAACTGTTGAGAGATTTATGACGAAATCAACTTGAAAATAAAATCCTTAACACAAATGAACATTTGATAAATATGACCAGGACTGATGTTGGTTAAAAGCATTAAGTCAGTAAAAGTGTAAAATAAAATTAATATAAAAGATTTTAATGGAAGTTTAAAGAAGGGGATGTCCTAAATTCTGGAAGGAGATGAAATATTTGTTTTCGTCGATCTAATATTGAACAAAATGTGACAAAAAAAACACAAACCCATAGAAAGGCCCAACAATATCCAATTTATTATTGTGATAAGATCAATGAGATCACTTTATTTAAGAAGATATCATGCAGATTCATCCATTAATTTATGAGCTATTGTGAAAAAACCCTTCAAAATTCAAAAGAGTTAAGGTTACTATGATGTCACGTCGTGAGGTCATGACCTAACGTCACCAGAATTTCATCACATCTAGGATTAGCTGAAACCCATCTCTGGATAGAGTTTCATGCAAATCGGTCCATTAGTTTTTCCGTAATCCTGCCAACAAAGAAGCAATGGTAAAAGCACAAACGAACATGGAGGAGGTGATAACGTGTCAAAATTAATGTTTTTATATTATTAAACATGTCCCACGATAAGTTAATTATAATTGGAAATCCATTGGAGTTTAAAGTGTGGAAAATAACTAATTTCTATTATTAATTTCTATTACTAATTTCTATTATTAAAAGAGTTTTTAAAGGGTTAAAATCCTGAAAATGAATGACTTTGTGATAGATATGATCAGAAATGATGAGATAAGATCAGATAAGACCAGATAAGATCAGATAAAACCAGATAAGACCAGATAAGACCAGATAAGATCATATAAGATCAGATAAGATCAGATAAGATCAGATAAGATCAGATAAGATCAGATAAAACCAGATAAGATCAGATAAGATCAGATAAGATCAGATAAGATCAGATAAGACCAGATAAGATCAGACAAGATCAGATGAGATCAGATAAGACCAGATAAGACCAGACAAGACCAGATAAGATCAGATAAGATCGGATAAGATCAGACAAGATCAGATAAGACCAGATAAGATCAGATAAGACCAGATAAGATCAGACAAGATCAGACAAGATCAGATAAGATCAGACAAGATCAGATAAGACCAGATAAGATCAGATAAGATCAGATAAGATCAGATAAGATCAGATAAGACCAGATAAGATCAGATAAGATCAGATAAGACCAGATAAGACCAGATAAGATCAGACAAGATCAGATAAGATCAGATAAGACCAGATAAGATCAGATAAAATCAGATAAGACCAGATTAGATCAGATAAGATCAGATAAGACCAGATAAGATCAGATAAGACCAGATAAGATCAGATAAGACCAGATAAGATCAGATGAGATCAGATAAGACCAGATAAGATCAGATGAGATATGACAAGTTGGAACCTTATTGAAGGAAGTTTGTCTCGATATTACAGTAACAAAATATATAGATATATAGAATATAGAATATAAACATAAGCGTTAAAATAAGTATATCAGAGGTTAATGCAAGTTGAGTTTGGTCTCATGAAGGGTTAAAGGTTCATGGATGAGTCACCGAGACTCTGCAGGAAAGCCGGCTCAGTAGTGGCAGGCAGCAGGGAGGAAAGGAGAACGGAGGAGAGGTGGAGGAGCGAGGCGGAGAAGTCATTAAGAGGGAATTGATCAGATGTGGCTGTGGCCGGCTCTGATGCCAATACTCTTCCAGCTGATGACTCTGCTAACACCAAAACAAGTCATCAGCGCCCCCATAGCTCAGACGACTCAGGCCTGCTAATGATTTTGTTTACGGACACGGGAGAGATAATGATCCGGCAGGCTGCAGTCTCCTCATTTATCATTTATTACTAAGACAAAACAATGTTTGCCTTCACGCTTCTTACTTTGCTGCAAAAATAAAAAATACAGCGAGCTGCAAAATATGTTTTAGATTATCTTGACGGACAAAATCTGCCACCACTGAGCGTCAATAATTTATAAGAGACTATTGTTTATTATGGATCTGTTTGGTGTACAGTGTATCAGCCATAAGATTAAGACCAGCAGCCTTGTAATCTGCTCTGCTCATTGGTTATTTTTAACCTGCCTGGATCACATATTCAATATAAACTTCAAACACCTCCACTACTATCAGCTGTGTCTGAATAAACTGTGTCAACAGCCGGGGAAGAGATACCCTCATTTATTTTCAGTGTAAGATGCATTCTATCTTTTACTGTGTCAGTAATCTGTTACTTTGTGTGAGTAATCTGTTACTACGTGTAAGTAATCTGTTACTTTGTGTGAGTAATCCGTTGCCATATGTGAGTAATCTGTTACTATGTGTGAGTAATCCGTTACTACGTGTGAGTAATCTGTTACTATGTGTGAGTAATCTGTTACTACATGTGAGTAATCTGTTACTACGTGTAAGTAATCTGTTACTTTGTTTGAGTAATATGTTACTTTGTGTGAGTAATATGTTATTATGTGTGAGTAATCAGTTACTATGTGTGAGTAGTCTGTTACTATGTGTGAGTAATCTGTTACTATGTGTGAGTAATCTGTTACTATGTGTGAGTAATATTTCTCTCCTCAGCTGATGTTTTTAGATCAAAGGCTCTGACATCATTATCCTACAGAAACATGAAAGTAGAAATACCACAAAGTTCATTTTCTTCTACACAGTTTCTGTGGAACTGGGTGGAGCTACATGCTAACACTACAACCTTTGATTTCACATAAAAATAGGCTTTTATTCAGATCTAGTACTTTGCATACTGCGTCTCTAACAGCCGTCCTTCGGTCTGAGGTAAGGACTCTCTGAACTACTTCATTCTTCATTTCTGCTGCGTTCACCTGGTGAGTAAACCTGAACTTTAGCACCAGACTCTAATCAGAACAATTTAATAACCTGCAGCCTCAAAAAAACCCCCAAACGAGATCAAGTCAAACACAGGAGTATAATTATTGAACTGATTGTCCTTCTTGTGTTTTGATCTGAGGGATTTCAGACTTTCATCCTGTTAAAAGAGACGCAGTAAAATTGTGTTAAACCCGTTAGCCGCCTGGTCATGAGGGCCGCTTGACTTTTTTAAAATTTTTGCAGAAGAACGTTAAATGGAAGTATTTTCAAAATATCCATATTACTCCATCATATAAATTTAATCGAAGTAAGCAAAAATTGGTGTTTGCGATTAAATTGCGAGCCCTTGGTTCCGCTAGGTGCTGCCTTTACCGGGAGCATAGGAACACGAAAACAAAGAAAAATTTTTAAAAACAATTCAGTGTAACGTTATTCTAAGATAAGTTTCACATTTCACATCGTAATTTTCACGTTATAGCTCGATACTTTTCACATTTTTATATAATTTGAATGTTTATCACATTATAACCTGAAACTTATAATTTTATCACATGAAAATTACAGCATTAAAACCTGAAAATGATCACGTCATCATGATACAGATTTATATTTTTTATTTTTGTGGCGTGACAATTTTCAATAAGCTGCCGCATAAAAACACAACAAAAAAAGAGATAAAAACAAATCAGCAGCATCTTGAAAGCTTCCCGATACGATACCTTTAAACAATCCTCTTAAACGTATCGTTTAGACTAAAAGGCTGCGAGACACCAGGAGACGAAAAGCTTCCGACAGTCTCCATGTCTTCTCCTGAGGCGCTCCTGCTCCTGGATGTAGAAAACATCTCCTGGAAAATGTATCCAACCCAAGAACTTCTGTCGCTAGTGGAACGGTAACCCCTTCCTGCCATGGATCTGATATTATCTCACATTTTAAGTTCTGGAGCATCCGGACGCAGCATCTAAGATCTTAACTGAGCTCTGAGGATGACGATGATGATGAAGAAGATTAAATGTTTCATTGTCTCCCTTGAAACCCGTCATTCTTACCCTCCACAGACTTCCTGGTTAAAGAGCTATAGTCTCCAGGTTTACAGGAAGTGCTGATGGAGATCATTTTCCCATCTCTACTGTTTTTCTTCTTCTTCAGCGGACCGGTTGCTGATACTGTAATCTCGATCGAATCCAGAGGGAATTCCTCCTATTTTAAATTGGATCTGGGAGTTTCAACGGCGCGAGGAGTCGTTAGTTTGTCGTCTTCTACGTAATCAGCTCAGTTTATTATTATTATTAGTCCTAAAAGCTTTAATAACAACCTAAATCATAAATGTCCTCTTCTTTAATGGTATAAAACATTATACCTTTTTTTTTTCAGCACATCCCTTCAACAATAAGAGTGTTTAAATAGATTTAAACACTTTACATACCACTTTGTTCACATCAAATGTCTTGACTGCCCTATAATATTAAATATTCATATTATTTTCCGCTTGAATATAATGTTTTTTCTTTAAACATCAGTAATAACAATAACTTTTAAATATTAAATTATTTTCAGGATTTTTATCCTTTTAATCCCTCTTTATTGAAATGATGCCCCTGTTTTTATTACAAAAACACAAAATTTATTAACCGTATAGTAAAAAGTGAGTGGATTATTATTTTTTCAGTATTATATTTAAGAAAAAATCCCAAACAAAAACTTGCGTATGAATATTATTTTCTACTTTAATTAAATCACAAACACCAGCCCTGATCATTACTATCAAATGTCCATTTATTTTAAGGATAAACCCATTTAAATTTCATTTTAAAAAATTTATTTTCTCTCTTATATTCTATGGAAAAACATTCAAAAACAAGCCAAAAAAAAAATGAAAGAAAGCTTTTTTCCAATTATTAAACGCTATGTAGATTATTTTTTGTTATAAATGCCATCTGGGAAAAGTCAATGATTGACATTAACACTGATTTATTTCCATATTGTTATTTTTTCTGTATTAGATTTAAAGAAAATATCACCTCTCACCACTTTAGAGACTCCAAATGTCCCCTTTTTGACTGCCATAAAAAATTTATTATATTAACATTATCTTCCACTCTCATTTGATTATGATTAACTATCTAATGATCCATTTTCAGGATTTGAACCTTTGAAACACAACTTTGCTGAGCTGACATCATCCAGAGTTCGTGGATGAGGAGGAGGATAAGGGCTGGCCGGGGACAGACTTATTACTGAATATTTAAAATGTTGTTAACTCCAGTTGCGCCACCTGAGAAATGTATTTAAGCTGTTGTTTTTGTTGCGTCTCCTTGTTTCCCCATTGCTGATTAAGTTCGGGTAATTGCTAGAAGCTAATAAACAACAACAACAAAAATATAACACGTTGTTAATTTCAAACGCAGGCCGGAAAACACAGCGGTGCATTTTTTTAAATCCCTCGAATGAGCAGGTTCTTGTATTTGGGTTATTTGATCCGCATAACTGCCTGAGCCTGAGATCCGGAGGGAACCCGCCAGGACCCGGCGGGCTCAGCTGGTTCTTTTAAACTCCAGGACGGTTCTTGTAGCTTCCTGCTAGCAGGAAGTGGTGGACTGGGTCTGAGCGCGGAGCCGCTCAGCCCAGCCGCCGTTCAAACACACGTGGACGCCGTAATTGTGATGCGGCAGTCGTCTTCGGCCGAGGCTGGTGAATTTGTCTGCTGTTCCAGACACTTGAGTGTAACATCCATTATTTGGAAAGGCTGAAAAACATCTCGGAGTGGCTGTGGGATTTTTCAGAGTAGTGACAGTCTGAAGGCGTGAGCGGAAGAATTATTCAGCAGAACATCAGGCGGGATGTTATAAATACAGAGTTCTATACACACAGATACGGGCATTAGAGACATGCTGCGTCTCTAACAGTCAAGATCTCACGGTTACTCTGCCTCAGACCCGAACGACTTGTGTGATTCCCACCTCAAGCATCCATGACCCTGTAACCGGTTCATCGGTGGTCCCCTCTGGTTCTGACCACTCTAGAGCCGGTACACCCTACAAGTTCTGGAGATGCTCTCACCCGGCCGTCTAGCCGTCACACCTCTCAGATCCTTAAGGCTGAAGCTCATGAACAGACAGGAAGTGCCCTCGCTCGGCGGCGGCACAAGAAAGACATTCAGGCGTTTACCGCCAAACGTCTGCGGCTCCTGTCAGATCCGGTGATCGGAAAACATTTCTTTCAGGGAATGTTTCCTGCTGACGACGTAAACGGAGTTCTCCGGGAGCGCCGGAAAATTACGTGGCACAAATAAACAATCAGCTACGTTCAGACGAAATGAGGCGGATTACAAATGTCCGTCCAGCATCTGGCATTGACGTTAACATTAACGTTCGTACGACCTCGTCGCAAATCTGTCATCCGGCCGCGGCCAGTGAAGATGACGGCCTCTTCCTCCCAGCACAGACTGGGGGTCCGGTTCTCTCCTGAGCCTCCATGTCCTCGTTTCAAGTGTCTGTCTGAGGACGGAGCGGGTGGTGTCATAAACTCGTCACTTTTTAAAGCCCCCTCAGGCCCTTTGATTTGTGATTTTGGGCTATAAAAATAAAATGGAATTTTTTTCCCTGTGTGGTAAAAGCTCTCCAATACGTGCCGGAAGGTCCTCCATCAAACCGCTTTCTCATCTTCTCGCTCTTTTCTCTCAACCAGGAACCTCGCTAGTGGATTTCTAATATCACCTCAGGCAGGAGAGAGGCTGGAATTTAAAAAAATATATAAATGTTTTGTGTTTGTTTTTGATATTCATGATCAAAAACAGGATCTATCAAACAAATGTTAGAAAAACAATCGAAATAGGATTAATCATCTAATAACTCATCTAATATTATCTAATATTATCTAATATTATCTAATATTATCTAATATTATCTTATCTAACGTAATTAACTCAATTAAAACTGACAAAAAAGTGCGGCTTTGATGTCACATGCTGAACAGACGGACTGACGGAGAGACAGGAAGAGATGACGTGGGTCTTCAGGCTGTGATGTCATCAATGGACTGTCGTCTGACGGAAAACAGAGCCGGGTTCTGGGAAAGCCGGCTCTGTTTTACGACTTTCATCAGGCCCGGTTGCAGAGAAGTACCGATTAGCTCATAATTCCTCCAGCCGTCTAGACGATACTGTAAACGAATGAATCATAAAGTCCAGACAGGAAAGTTTTTTTCCCGATAACAACTTCCTGTTTGAGGATCACGTCATGGTTGTGGTTTTAAACACCAGCGCCGGCTTACGGCCCGACGTTCTGTTTACCCATCCTTCATCCCGCGGAGGATTTATCTGTCAATAATGGCGCCGGCTGACTTTCTCTGCTGCTGCTGTGATGGTGTCATGGCGGGGCCATCGCTGAAACCACTGATGCTGCTTCTCCAGGGAAGGAAACTCTGGGAACTTTCTTTTCTTGGATTCATCGCTTCCTTTCAGCAGAACCGGCATTCTGCTCTCGTATCGTCAGGTTTCTGGTTCGCTCCACAAACACAATCTGGGCCTTGATGACAGCGGTGGGATTGAGGCTTGTTGCCTACGAGACAGAAACAATGCCTCCTCGCCGGTGCTCGCCTCAGCACATCACGGGTGCAAATGGACCATTACGCTAATGGTGGCGAGTGGAACCGAGCACACGATCCTCTAACATCTTCACAGAACTCTCCTGGAGCCAATTACCGCGAAATTCCCCCCTTCGCCATGCAGAACCGCGGCACATTTTCAGCGCCGCCGCGGAGGCAGAGCAGAAGGACGCCGCCGCCGGGGCTTCTCATAATTAACATGAGCAACATGCACAACGATCCGGCGTCTGAAGTGTGTCAGAACCGGCGCTGCTTGTTGTTTGCGATGAGTGCATATGGAGCAGATTCTACCTGCAGGGCTTTCAGCTCTCCAGATGTGAAAACACCTGAGATACCTGCAAACCTTAAGCCTCGCCGTGGACTCCTCAGCGTGGGTTTGACAGCCACCACGCCGCCGGGTCAAACACGACTCTCTCGTTTTCAGTCCGTGTGTTAACATGAACTTAGAACCACACTCACACGGGCTCAGAAGTCAGTTTGAGATTAAACACAGCAGCTCCAATCCCGACGTCCGCCTCCAAAATCCATCCCTGCTGCGAAGCTTCTCAAGGCTTCTAGCAAACAGCTAAGCTACCAAGCTAAATGCTGAAGCTGAAAAATTTAAATGTATCATTAAAGTCGTCTGTGAGCGATTATTAAAACCCCTTAATGTCCTGCTCAGCTGTTTGGTTGAACTCATTTGGAGTCAGTATTCCTTTTTTGAAAATGTGACTGAACCTGATTATAGTGCTAAAGAGTAAGGGGCCAAAGATGGAGCCCTGGGGGACACCACAGATTTGGAAATGCATTTTTTTTCCTATAACAGTCACAGATTTGTTCACCACAACAATTTGAATCTGAAAATGAAAATGATGAGTCATGACGTGAACATAGAACGGTAAAAATGACTAAGAATGATGTCATGAACAAAGATTTAAGAAAAAGAAAGAATGGCCACTGGTGATATTTTTGTAAACTCCTCTGCATCCCCAGAGGAGGAGTGTATTCAACATTTCCACATTCCTTGTTTCTTAATATCTCTGTGTTTATCTCTTCTAACTCCCCTCTGTGGTTGATTGTCCATCATGTTCACCTGTGTCCTCCTGACAGCTGTCAATCATTGAGTGATTAGTCTCCAGGGCTTGGTTGATTGATCGTTTGGATGTCTCTCACACACCAGCCAGCATTTCTCCTTTTCACTACATTATCATACAAACAGGAAGGAAGCCGCCGTAGAGAGGAGAGTGACATCACAGGGCTTCAGCTGTCACTCAAACATCAACTCTCATCAAACGCCTGTAAATATTCCTGCTTATCTAGATTACCAACAATTTACTCGTAGCCCAAAGAGTTAAAAGTGTGAGCCATTGATGACATCCCAGTGGCGCCCTACACCAATAATGAAGTAATTATATTTTAAGGATTTTCCAATGCCGCCTCATCAGTACTAAGTATATTTGGAAGGTGAAATATACGACTGGAATACATTCTGGGCCATCAGAGTCTGATTTATTTATTAAAACTGTCACTAAATGACTTGCAAACCATTTTTTTAAAAATAATTTAATGAATTTGTTACAATTAAACCGTTTGACAGTCGTCTCTTCTCTATTATTTGTCGTTTCTCCACGTTTTCAGAAGAACTGCTGATGGATGGAATTCCTGATGATCTTTTTTGTCTCTTATATCGGATCTTCGCGCTAACAGCTAATCCAGTTCCAACTTAATTTATTAGGGGTGATTCAATTTAGTTACTTGGATTAAGTTCAACATAAGTCATTCATACAGACGCTGAAACTACAGAGTAAATAAGAAAAGACCATTTGGAAACTAAAACTACAGAGACACAGAAACTACAGAGAAACTGAAGTTATAAAGAACCAGAAAATATACAGAACCATAAACTATAGATACCTAGAAACTACAGAGACAAAGAAACAACGGAGACATAAAAAACTACTGAGACTAAAACTACAGAGAAAAATAAAGTATAGAGAAATTGTATGGAATCTTAAACATCTGCATCAGAACGTTCAGATGATTCCAGAACCTCCTCCTCCTCTTCCTCTTCCTCCTCCTCCTCCTCCTCCTCCTCCTCCTCCTCTCAGTCAAGTGTTTACATCAGCAGTCGCTTCTCAGATAATGAACCTCAGGGCGCTGGTCCAACTTCTACCTTCCATCTTCTTCAGTCCGTGCAGAAGCAGCTTTAGATACAGAGAGCAGCATATTTATATTTTTTGGTCTGGAGAATATTGGAAAATGATAAATATTTCTCTTAAAATAGATTTAGCTGAGCTGTCGAGAGATTAGAAAATAACCTCTGCCTCCAAAGTCGTAAAAATAATCTCAGTTTTCTTCTTTGCTTTTATTTTATTCTCATTCTCATTGCCAACAAGAAATTATTCCTTCTGATGGACTGAGTGAGGTTTCATCCAGTGACACAGTCCAGGTTCACACAGTGAAACAGTCCAGGTTCACACAGTGAAACAGTCCAGGTTTCATCCAGTGACACAGTCCAGGTTCACACAGTGAAACAGTCCAGGTTCACACAGTGAAACAGTCCAGGTTCATACAGTGAAACAGTCCAGGTTCACACAGTGAAACAGTCCAGGTTCATACAGTGAAACAGTCCAGGTTCACACAGTGAAACAGCATAGACTCATATTTTCATATTTTCATCATTCTACCGTGTTTCTCTCTAAATATAATTCTTCCTCTTCCTTAACACGTTTTCATGCTGATGCCTCCATCCCCCCTGTCCCTCATTTTATCAGTCTCGGCAGAGTCATCAGCCACCACCGCTATCTGCCCTCCATGGGGGGATTTATCTGGTCACGGCTGCTGACCCTCTATCACAAAGTCTCCCGCCGCGTCGGAGCAGCAAAGTCTCTGAGCCTCATCTGATGAAAGAAAGAATTATCTGGACTTCACTCTCTTGTCTCCGCCGAGTGAAGCGTGGTTCCTTTTGAAGTTTGATAAGAACGTTTCTTCTCTCCAGACGGAACCCCCCCCCCCCCCCCCCCCCCCACCTCTAAACGTCGTTTCTCCAGCAGCAGCAGTCTGGGAGCCCATTTTTATACTTCCTCCATATTTACAACCACTTAAACGCAGGAATCAATATTGTTTTTGATCTTTAGATGGCATTTTTGGGCAGCAATAAATTCCCTTTGAATTAGGAAATATTAGGCACGCCGGCGTCGGACAGGGTTGTTTGCATAAAACATGACTCCTACTTCAATTCTGAGCTGCGGGTAATAACTCAAATGTGTGCCGCCGCTGTCTCGCGGCTTGTAAATTGTGCATCTGCTCTATCGCCCCGCCGAGACCGCTGCAAATTTACAAGAAGATGGGACTTGAGAGGAGGACTATCTTTCCTCTGTTGGGTCTGTTCCCTATCTGTCCCTCAGGAAGCCATTACTGGGAACTGGCTGTGTTTATAGGCAGAGAGGCTCCTCGCGGATTCCCACGAATTTGCTGCAGGAATATTGTTTTTCTCCTCTGCCGAGATAAATGCAGGATTTTTTTTTAAAGTCATAGTTTTTGGCCCCTCTGAGGAGCGACTCGCTTTACATCGGAGTCTGCTCGACTGCCGAACGCCTGCAAAGTAACTGTTACCACACAGACAGGAAGTGAGATCCGACAACAACACTAATTAGCGGCCGATAAGAATGACGGTAAAACTCGGCTGTATGTTCGCGCTGACAGCAGCTGTGACGAACAATTAAAACTGAAATGTTAAAAGCCTGACTGTGAGGAAGAGAGTAACACAAATACACAATCATGTATTCATATACACACATATATACACACATAAATCTATATTTACACACATGAATCTATATTTACCCACACATACATATACATATACATATATACACATATATACACACATAAATCTATATTTACATATACATATACATTTACACATATATATGCACACATATACACAATCATGTATTCATATACACACATATATGCACACATAAATCTATATTTACACACATGAATCTATATTTACCCACACATACATATATATATACATATACATATACACATATATATGCACACATATACACAATCATGTATACATATATATAAAGACATATATATACACAAATGAATCTATATTTACCCACATAAATCTATATATGCACACATATACACAAACATATACATATATACACATATATACACACATAAATCTATATTTACATATACATATACATTTACACACATATATACACACATAAATCTATATTTACACACATAAATCTATATTTACCCACATGAATCTATAGATACACACATACATATATACATATATATATATGAACACATATACACAATCATGTATAAATCTATATATACATACATATAATGGAAGGAAAATTGAAGGTCTTCTTTCCATCTTTGGTATATATATATATATATTTATATATAAATATAAACTATAAATAATAGATATATATTTAGAAAAATATAAATATAAATATACATATGAATTAAAATAGTCCAGGCTCAGATGATCAGTTAGATGAAGAGTTCAGGATTCTTCTCGCCGAGAAGAATGAGTGAGTCACGGCGGCAGCTGGTCCCCAGAACCATAAACAGAGTTTAATCATGAGGGATTCATTTAAGTGTATCTGTGAGAGCTATTATTATCTGCTGCTGGACACGCCGCCGCCGCCGCCACCGCCCCCACCGCCCCCTCGACAAATAATAACAAGCCTCTCTCTTTATACAGAAACATTTATCCAACGTCTTCTCCATCCGACCCATTTCTTATAACAGCAACTTTAACTTCTTTCATCTCTGGTGGGTCACAGTGACATCCAGATGACACAAATGAAAATTCTTCCATGACGCGGCGCCGGTTCCTGCAGCCTGTTTACTGAGTGGAGGAAAGAACTCTCTAATGATGAAGATTTTTATTAAATCTTCATCACACTCTCGGTTTACATTTATACATAACATTTGACTGATTTGGGGCGCTAGCACACTTCAAACTTTCGAAACCAAGGTCTAAACTAAGATTGTTTCTTTTTGGAAATTTTTATTAGAAGAAGAAATAAATCTAAAAATCGATTTAGTTATTTTGCGTCCGTCAATTCTGGAAACGTACTAACGTTTGGTGAAGCATTCATATTGGACTCGAAGTACCTACCCAAGTAAAATCCCAAACTGTACCGTACAGGTCCATTTAGAAACTGTGATAACAGAACACACTGCTTCCGAACGGAACCTGTACCTGTGTTCTTTGACCAGTGGTGTCCCCCAGGGCTCCATCTTTGCAGAGGGGAAGGCTGCTCCTTCCTATCCCGCCCCCTCGTTACCAGAGACCCAGCTTCACACCTGAACCTCTTCATTCAATCGGGTCTTCAGGTCTGGTTCATCATCAACTCCTCATTAGACAATACTGGATAAAGAATTCAAATCATTTACTTGAGTAAAAGTACTTATGAAACACCTGGAAAATACTCGACTACAAGTAAAAAAACCTGCAATCAAACCTTCAAGAAGTACAAGTATCGGCAAAATGTACTTGAGGTAAGTTAAAGTACTTATTGTGAGTTATTTGAGTTAATTGGATATTTCTAGATGATTGCACAAATGTTTAAGTGATGTTAAACAATGAGGTAATCTGATTACTTTACATAGCTTCTTTATGGCGTTAGATAACTCCGCCTGATTTCAGCTTTTTGACCTTTTGTATTTGATACAAGAGGGATTATAAATAGTTAATTTGGCTTTTATTGACTTTTTTGAAATACTTTTAACACTTTATTTTTAAATTATTGTTCAATAAAAAAATATTAAAAACAAAATTTGAGAAAATGGTGAGAATACTTTTTTTCCATCATTTTTCAAAAATGTTGTTAAGTTTTTTTGTAAATATTTTGTCATTTTTTAAAGTTATATTTAATATAACAAAATTAAAAAAGGAATGATAACACTTTTTCTTAATATTGAATTTTTTTTTTGAATAATTTTTTATTTTATAATTTTTTCAATTATTTTTCATAAAATAAAGAAAAATAAAAGGAAAAAAGGAATTTTTTTCTCCAAATTTTTCAAATAATTTTTTTTTTTTTAAATGCTTTTTAAACTACCTTGTAATTTTTTTTAAATGATTATTAATTAAAAATCATTTTTATTTAAAAATTGTTAAAATTTTTAAAATTCTTCTCCATTGAAGTTTAAGTATATATCAAATACGTATTTAAAACTCAAGGACAGTACTTGAGTAAAAGAACTTTGTTACACTAGATCATTCGTAGCGGTCGATCAGTACGCTTCTGTTTTATATTCAAGTATTTGGATTTCTTGACTTAAAGGCGGGTTCTGACTCCTCCCTGGGGTTTTGTGCTGCGTTCAGGTCCTTCAGTTCGGCAGATGAAGCGAACGGCTTTTCTTTCTCTCTCTTTTTCTTACTCATATCCTTTAACACTCAGACGTTTGAATACACAGAAGGCAGAAGGACATTTCAAAGCGGTGTGCGATCAAGAGAAACTCCTTCTGAAATAGTCCATTGACCCAAAGGTCACGGCGCCGCTTGTTCATCGTAAGAGGGACAGTCTGGCTTTTTTCATGACGTGAGGATGAGGATGGTGACGGACGTCTCTCATCTAAGCCGTATGAGAGACGCTAAATTCTCAAACGTCTTGGATCACAAGCGACTTTGTGATGTGAAGAAGAAGGGAAGGTCACCCTGAACAAATCCCACTATTTTCAATCGGAGATACGACCTTTCATAAAACGAGCTTTAAGGCTAATGATGCTAGCGAATCCCTCTGAAGTCTCCGCCCTCACCACACCATCACTTAACATTCCTTTCTCTCTCTGTCGCTCTCTTCTTTTCCTTTTTTTATAAATAATATCAGATGTGATCTCCATCCATCATCGGTGTGACTGGTTGGCGCCGTCACCTCCTCGCAGCAGGTTTTAATCATCCTCCGCTGCATGAAGCAGGAGGCGCTTCATCCGTCGCCGCGCGTCGTCTTGCGGAGCAGGAAAAGTTATTAAAAAAAAAAGGAAGAAGTTGCAAATCCGTTGGACCTGGAGACTGCAGAGGAGGTTCCAATCTGCGAGCGGCGCTTATCTGAGGCTGGAATAAGAACAGCGTTTCATCACAGCTAAAAGTCCAGTAACCCCCCCAAAAAACACGCAGGCTACTGAGCTCTGGCATCAAATCACAGCCGGGCGATCAACGCCGCCTCAAAATCATCGCCGCAAAATATAACAGCAATTTAGCAACAAACGGCAATCCCACAATCCTGCTGGACGGCGAGGCAAACCGAGCGGAACAACGCGGCGCTGTGTTTGCTCCGAGCCCGCTCGGCAGACATAATGGTTTTCCATCTTGGATGGATTTTTCTGCTCGAGGAGATGGGACCGCATCAGGGATGTTCTGTTCTCTTTCTTATTATTGGCTCATGAAGGAGGAGGAAAAAAACAAAATCAACAGAAATCTCTCTCTCTTTATTACCTTGTTACCATGGTTACCGGTCAGCGGTTGGATATATTACCTGGTTACCATGGTTACCTGTCAGTGGTCGGGATATATCTCCTGGTTACCATGGTTACCTGTCAGTGGGTAGGATATATTACCTGGTTACCATGGTTACCCATCAGTGGGTAGGATATATTACCTGGTAACCATGGTTACCTGTCAGTGGGTAGGCTATATTACCTGGTTACCATGGTTACCCATCTGTGGGTAGGATATATTACCTGGTAACCATGGTTACCTGTCAGTGGGCGGGATCTTTCCATCCGTCTGATCTTTGTTTCCTGATGATGCTGGTCCTCAGCGCTGAAGATGGTTCAGTGGTTAAAGTGTTCCAAATATTGTTCCAGCTTGTTTTTTAGGTTTCCCAGAGAAGATTCTGAGGTCTGGACCAGACTGTGACCGCCACTGATGCTGAGTCATGGTTTGAAATACAAACGCTAGAATCCATTATGGCAGAGTGAACAGAACTGTCTCAAGTGGGGCAGGAAAAACGAGGGACTGAAGGGGGGAGATGAAGCTGATCGGACGCTGTGAGAGGACAGATGATTAAAGCGGAGTAGACTTTAGACGAGACGCCATCAGAAGACGACGGCAGCAGCAGACGATGGCTGACGCTACAGCGGCGAGCGACGACAGCAAAGAAAAGTGATTAAATCTGCGTGAAATGATCCTTTTCATCTGGTTCAATGGTGATTCTGGTACTGTGACGTGTTTTGTGGGACGGAGTAGGAGGACAGGTCTGAATGCTTTATGCTAATGGGGCTTCAAACGGGCCTGCTTTGGCCAGCAGAGCGCCGGCGCTGGATGTCGGCAGATCAGGAGACAAAGAGTGACTTTTGTTCTCATTTTTCCGATTTTGTCCAGCATGGAGGAGCTTTAAAGTCCAGGAGGAACATAAACACGCCCACTGCTCGGCTCGGATCGGCGCCAACGACCCTGCTTTGAGTGTTTACGGCTTGTTCCTGGTGAATCGCCGGCATGCAGCCTCATAGATAAAACCCACAAAAAGAAGCTGAACATCTTTATGTCGCTTTTATCTGTTGCATGTTTTCAACTACAGAAATGGAGGAAATCCAGCAGGCGGAACGCGGGCATCAGGACCATCAGGACCATCAGGACCATCAGGACCATGGACCACGGAATGGATTTTCTACAGTTATTTCCATTTTTTTTTTCTGTGTAACCAGTGACGGGTCGTGGTGCCAGAAAAGCTCTCCAGCTCTCCCCGGGCATCCGGAGCCGTTCCAATGGCAGATTAGATATATAATCCCTTCAGCTAGTTCTGGGCCCGCCCCAGGGTCTCCTTCCAGCTGGACGTTTGTGGAAAACCTCCAAAGGGGAGGCGGCGTGGAGGCATCCTGATCAGATTCCAGAACCACCTTAATTGGGCTTTTTCCCTTTCCATTCCGAGCTACCACTGGATGTCAGATATCCGAACCTTATTTTGACGGCCAAGCCCGGCCCCCCGACGAAGGAAGCTCATCCCAGCCGTGAACCTTGTATCTTTTCTGTCTCTACCCAGCAGAACTCAGGACGGGTCAGGGGGGGAACGTGGATCAGCTGGTAGATTGAAAGCTTCATTTCATGACTCAGCTGTTTCTTCAAACAGACGGACTGATAAAAAAAAACATCATTAGTGCTCATGTCCAACAGAACCGCCTGTCCATCTCACGGTCCATTTCCCCCATCACCCCAGAGCAATACCCCACGGTACCTAGACTCCTTTGCTTGAGGCAGCAGCTCATCCGGAACCTGGAGGAAGCAATACATTACTTTCCGACAGAGAACCATGGCGAGGCTTCGGACCGCCTGGACGATCTTTCACTGCCGTGAAAATATCTCAAAATTCCTTATTATTATTTTTTACCAGTATGATTTTAAAAGTAGGAGGAGCCTGAGCCCTTCTGGCCGTTCTGGGTCTGAGGCCCCTTGATCAGGACTGATTTGCAGTTCTGTTCTCGTTCAGGAACACTAGAGTCTGAGCGTAGGAGGAGATTGGGCCGAGCCAGCAAACCCTACAATTACTCCTTTGCACTCTAAGTGCCCACTTGTTCACAAAAGCATCAACAAAGAAAAACACAACATTTAGTGCAGCCTTGTTCAACTTTGTGCCAGCGCGTCCGCTGCTTCTGTCGATCACAGCGGGACGCAAAACAAACAAATAAAGGCCTCGGGCGTCTGAAGGGGCGAGTGATGGAAGTCACGGATAGAAGCTCCGCCAGTCTGCTGCTGCAGAGGGGGGGGGGCCTTCATTCATGTCGGTGTCGCCAACATGAAGCAGAACAATAGATCCGAGCACATGGTGAACAACGCTGCTTTAAAGAGCCTCCTCACATCCATCACCGCGCTTCTGTTCAAGTTCGGACCAGCGCTTTTCAGTCACAGCTCCTTTTCAAAGGATTCCAGAACTCTGAGATTATTTATTCAAATCTCTCCCTCTGTATCTCCTGATGACGGAAATAGGCACGTGAAAAAAACGTCTGTGGTTACGTTTCTCTGAGATCTCTACCTTCGCTCATGTCTTTAAAATAAGCCGCTACTTTTGAAGAGTAATGGTATGATTGACAGCTCATCTCTTTCCCTCATAAACGACCCCGGTATGACAAAACATGACGCAGACGACATATCTTCAAATTTCATCTTTGATGTTCGATCCTCCCTGAACTCTGCAGGTTGATCCTGAGCCTGTGGAATGTCTTTTATCCGGCACTTTTGTGCGCTTCATCAGTCCCTCTTCTCAGTTGTGTTTGATGGTCGTTTTGTTATGAAGCTTCTTTTTAAAAAAAAAACGTTTTCTCAGAATCATTTCTTAGTTTGGCAGATTCATCCACATATTTGTTTTTTTGTTGAGTCTGAATAAATGTTTATATTATATTTATATTCACTCCTTTAATTTTGTTATATTTCCTGTAAACTTGTGTTTCCGGTACAGTTGAAACCAAAATAGTTAAACTCGATGGTTTTATCCTGCTAATAACATCAATCAAGAATCAAGCCTCAGATACTGAATGTATTTTAGAAAGTTGACGGGTATGATTTATGATTTTCTCAGTATGGATCATTGGCTGTCTCACTGATCGTAGGGACCAACATTTGAATGTTTCCTCAGGCTCAGCTGTGAAATTCTGAGCGTCCTCGAAGGCAACGTTTAGTTTAGTTTTGCAAAGTAATTGGCAATTTGCACCTCTCTTCCCTTCCATCTAAATGATCTTTTTGGTCAGACTTTATGCGGGACACGTACCACACAGGTATTGATTGTATATATTTAAGGTCCAGTGTTTGTGTGGTTACTCTAAAAAGCCCCTCAGGGTCTACAGATTTTGTTATGATTCAGATTCCTGTACAGCAAAAGTCCATTTTCCATCAATGACTAATTCCGCTGCACAAATTGAAATTGCAAAAATGGAAATAGTAGCTTGGATTTAAGGTCTTTCTTTAATATGCGATAAAAAACAAACATCGCAGCCAGTTCTGGTGCTGAGGAAGAGTGCTGAGACCCGGAAGCTCCAGGAACTGGAGTGAGGCTTGAAGCTTTAGAGGAGACATTTGCATGAGTCCGAGTCGGAAGAGTGAAGATATGCAAAGCAGAATTTTCCCAGGGCTCCAGGAAGGTTTGGGCTGAGAGCGAGACATCTCAACCACTGCTCGGCAGATTGTTCTTTCATTTACTGGGATAACTGGACCCAAGAGGCAAAACTCTTCAAATGTCTCAAGTTTTTCGACCTTTCCTCGCTTCAGACCCGGCGCTGTGGGCCGCTCTAAGTCTGGATTCCAAATATTTGACTCTCCACGGAGAGGTGATGCGAAATGATGTAAAAGGGCTCAAGAGGCCCGGGAAGAAAAGTTAAATGGAATTCAAAGGAATTAAATATAATGTGCAGATTTTTGTCTGTTTTTTAGGACCTGGATCCAGAAGAAAAGTGAGTTCTTCGTGGTTTTGGACCGTAGAAGGAACCGGAGAACAAACTCTGTAATGAATAAAGTTTGAGATCAAAAACATCAATCAGTGCTTTGCATGTTTTAGGAGAATTCTGTTCTCGGGTGCAGAATGCAAACCAGGTTCTGTCAGGATTCTAAAACCATTGTCTGAGTTCATCGTAACTGCATTAACCCGAAAAAGTCCTCAGAGGCCGCAAACCTCCGCCAAGGCTCAGCCGAGTTATTACCAGCCTCTAAATCTACCGCCATCTCCAAAAAACTCTCTTGAGTACCGCTGAAATACTCTGTAGCCGCCCGTCTCCTGCGCCTTCTATTTCAGCGTCTCTGTTCAGCCCGCTGAGCCCCGCACTCCAATCCCCCAAAGGAACATCTAAGGAATCAATGGATGGAAGTGTCTTATTTTAATTAATTTAATTTTAAATCCTGCAGAACACTTTACGTCACTAAAATGTCATCACCTCTAGTATAAAAGTTTATCCTAGATAAAACAAACAGACAAACAGACAGACAGACAGACAGACAGACACAAACGCACAGGAGTGAAAACAGAACTTCATTGTTGGAGGTTGGAACATTAAAAAAGTCAGGATAAGGTCTTTTTCTCACTGGATGCTGCTTATCTATTATTGCTGACTTGACTTGAGTCCTACATGTACGTCGTTGTTGTTGTTGTTGTTGGCGGAGGGGGGGGAGTCGTGCATAGATGGATCATAGATTGAATATTTCATGACCAAGCTGTCGTATTTTACATGTTTAGGGAGGACGTGTTGGAATGAGTAATTATACGTGACTGTGAACATCTGCATGTAGGCTAGCGAGAACTCTTCCACTCAGGAGGGAGGGTCTTCTTCAGAGCAGAGAGAAGGCGCCCCCTGAAAACGTTAACAGCAGTTTGAAATGAGAAGGCCAAATGAACTGGTTGGCCTGAGAGACTCATTGGGATTTTTAAAAGACTTCCGGTTTAAGTCACATCCAAAGGTTGTTGTGTGTGCATGTAGCTCCCTCTACTGGACAGTGGTTGTGTTACACAGCCAAAATCCCTCTCTGGGGTCAAAATATCCTTTTTTGCACATATTGGCTCCATCGGCATCCCTCCCAAATCAGACGAGGATAGAATTATTGGTCATTTTTGTGATTAATCACAGATTATTCACACACAGTAACAGATTACTCACACATAGTAACAGATTACTCACACACAGTATATTATTACTCACACATAGTAACAGATTACTAACACACAGTAATATATTACTCAAACATAGTAACAGATTACTCACACATAGTAACAGATTACTCAAACATAGTAACAGATTACTCACACATAGTAACAGATTACTCACACATAGTAACAGATTACTCACACAGATTAACAGATACAATGTTATTGACACAGAAAATCCATTCTTTGAGGTCACACCAGCCCATTGATACCAAGGTGATGAGCTTTTGAGATGTTTTAAATTTATTTTTGGATGTGATCCAGGCCAGGCTTGAAGTCAAATAACAGTTTTGGAAAACGGGTTAATTAAAGCTGGATCAAAAGGGTTAGTAGTCAAGATTAAAAAAGTAAATCTGCAGACTTGCTACACCTTCTTGTAGTAATTAAATGTTAAAATTTTCCTTTTATGAGATGACAGAACCTGCATTGGCCTCAATCTGAGTTTTCCTTTAGGTAAGAAATGTTTTTAATCTTTATTCATGCATGAGAAGGTTGCATGACATTTACAATGGTGCACATATCTTTAGTTTGGTATATCTTATGACACAATAAAAAAAAAACCAATAGAAAAGAAATATATGTGAAGAAATAACACGCTAAAATATGACCTTCTTTATTTCAGCAGTCACAGTAGAATAACTGCCGGCATGTTGATGCCTCCCTCGCTTCAGTCCATCAAGGTAAAAAAAGCGAGCAGAAACCCTCTGATGACCATTTTCTTTGTGTTGCAGGCCGCTGATGGTCAACTGTGATTGTTACCATTCATCATTTCCTCCCTGCCGGAGCCTGAGCCTCATTCATCTCTTCCCACCTGCAGGAGGAAAACCGCTCTGAAGACTCACACCGCCCCAGTGTGGAGCTCAAAATCACCGTGATTGAACGTCACGGAAGCAGATGTCAAACCGGTGTTGGCCCATTATGACGCTCCAGCCCCTCGCTTCAGGCCGTCACTTTAAACTGGTAAATGACCTTCAGAATGGAAACGCCACACCATTACTGTTGAGCTGTCACGGCCTGATGGTGAATGCTGACGGACGACCACTGAGCTACTGAGGCCTTCACCAGCGTTCAGATCATTAAGTAGGACCTGCGGGAACCGCACTGTGAGACCACCTCCAGTGACCAAAAAGGGTTTCGGTTGTTGCACTGAAAGACCTTCAAGTTCAATAAATTCAAACACACTGGGAATACTTTGATGTGCTGCTTGTTGTATAATCACCAACCGTCTCAGACATCTGATCAGGACGCCTCCCTTTGGAGGCTTTTCAGGAACATCCGACTGGGAAGAGAATCCAGCGTAGACTCAGAACTCTCTGGAAGGACTTGGCTCCCATCTGCCCTGGGAACGCCTCTGGATCCCCAGGATGAGCTGGGGGAATGTTGCTTTGCAGAGGGCCAATTGGAATGCCATGGAATGCGACCTGACCCCAGACAAACCCGGGAAATGGACGGATGGATGTTTCCTAATCACCTATTATACATGATATTTAAATATTCAATCTTTAAAAATGTATTTGTTCAAGTTCTCAGGAGTGGAGTCACAGTGGAGTGGAGTCACAGATCATCTGTTTGAATAAATATTAATATATATTTAGATCCTTTTCCTGGATAAAGAAAACTTTCCACGGGAATGGCATTGAGGAGATAATGAATGGACTTTTTTGGCAAACTGTTTCTTTAAACAGTCTAAAAATGACCACAGAAAAATGTATCGCTCTTCAATGGCTAAAAGCAAAAAAAGAAAAAAGTGAGAAGCTTTTCATGCACAGCTTTCCAGGAACATTCAGAGGGAATATTAGAGATCCCGGAGATACGCTGTTATTAAAGCTCCTCCAAACCAAACAAAAAACACAACCTATAACTGGGCCAGAGATTAATTTCTCTCAGATTGTATTTGCTGTTTATCAATTAACTAGGTATAAATGTAATTTCCTTTGTGTTCAAGGAAATGAGAAAAAAAAAAAAACAACTCCACTTATGATACAATCGTTCTTCAATTTGTTCTTCTAACCACTGGAGTCGGCCGATCTCGGCCGCTCCGCCGACATCCATTATGGACCTCCTCTGCTTTACCAGAAATGTATGAGGGAATAAGAATTTTCGCTGCCATGATCCAATTAAATCAAAGCAGATAAGAGGGACTGGAGCAAATGAGAAGAAAAACCAATTTTGCCAGATCCTTGACATCCTTCATTAAAGGAAGGTGACCCACCGCTGCCTTCCACATGAGAGGTTCTTATTTACGGATCTGAATGAATCCACAGTAATAATCCGCTCTGTAGCCGCTGACTCTGTGTCCCCCGCCACGATGACCTCTACGCCTTTGTGTTATCACGTCACTCTTGATGCGATTTGGCGGCGTGCCCTCCTGTCACTGAACTCCAGCCCTTCAGAATAGTGATGATGATATATGGCTGTTTGTGCAGCGGCTCCGCCGGAACCCGTGAACCCGGCTCCTCAATCTCTGTCCATCTCATTGTTATTTAACGGCACCTCCGAGAGATTGCTCATCTGTCGGACAGGAGGTCGCCGCTGTGGTCTTAACCACAGCCCACCCCGGATTGCACCATATTTGCTCTTTGGAAACGTATAAACAACAGGAAGTTATTTGGACTTCCTATTCAGGAAACTCAATATATATAAAAAGAAAAAACATTCACACAGTAAGAGTGAAATTCATATCTTACAGGTTTGTATAATTATTGAAATGCAAACAAATATTTAGTATCATATATGCAAAGAAAAAATACACAACACTGAAAACGTGACAAAAAAGGAACTTTATGAGTCATTGGAATACATATTAAATGAGGAATTGCTGGATGTAGTAAAAACTATTAAAAAAAAGCTAAAATAAAAACCTAATTTGATCACATGATCAAACAATCGTTTCTCCAGTGTCCCTGATGCTGAGGTGATTCTGTGAGGTTGCAGGAGGATGAACATCAGAGTGAGGTTGAGGGTGTGATGCCTTCAGGCGCCGCCGGCCATAACTAAATGTCAGTAATTAAATCCTGAGGAAGAATCCAGGTTGACTCGTTTGTTGGTGATTAACTGAATAACTGCTTCTTTCTTCTCCGGTGTGTGACACGACGGCGTGACATTGAGCCGACCGGCAACGAAACGTGGAACCGGAGCTGATAAATGGAATTGAGCGGTCAGTAATTTTATTATTCACACCTGGACTTTTTTCCTACTGTGACAAATTAAAATGTCTTTTGTGAAAAAGGGTTGAGTGGATGTTCAATCAATATCTGTAGCAGCGACGGTAAACATACATCACAACAAATGACTCAGTCGATATCAGCAGGGGAACGTGTTTATTATGATGACTAATCTGATGACTGAGAGGGATGATGATGATGATGAAGGTGAGGGTTGAAAGTTAGAACCTTCTTCTGCTAAATAAAGAACGTGTGACCATTAATGATGTCAGACCGATCAGATGTTCTGATTGTGTTTACATGTAAACACTAAGGAGATAAACAAAGATTAGTCCCGAGAATCTTATGAACTGAAGCCAGAGTAGGTCTGAAGGTCAAATGGATTTCGTGGCGGATAATCTTCAGCAGCTGCTCCTTTGTCTTCTGTGATGTTCGTCAGCAGGATTACTCAGAAACTAGTGGACCTGTCAGGCTGCGCCCCCTCATCCTCAGAAGCTTCCTGTTTGTAGCTTGTCTTTCGTGTGTTCTTCATCAGAGGAGAGGAATCAGGTGGGTGGAGGTTGTGATGTTTGACTCTCTCCATCTACAATTTGTGCAGCAAGCGTGCAGTTTACAAAAAACTAATTATACGGTTAACTCTCTTATCCTTCTGTCCATCCAACCAACTATCCAACTAACCAACCAACCAACCAACCAACCAACTAACCAACCAACCAACCAACCAATGCTTCAACCAGTAAATCCACCAAGCATCCATCCATCCAATCAACCAATTAGTCATCCAACGAACCAATAACTGTCCAACCATCGGTTCAGGTGGAGGTAACTCAGTCTCCGCAGGATGAACCTGCACCGGTGCAGCTTAGTTTCTCCATGATGTCGTAGAACCTAAAGCAGCAGATCCGTCAGAGTTCCATCCTCATGATTTGGCCCATACATTTTTTACGTAGATTGGTTTCAGCTCCTGCTCCACCTTCTACCCATGTGTCATGGTAATAAGTCCTGAAGTTTATGAGAAAAAAAAAAAAAGGACCTTCCCTTCCTTCCAATATTGAATTCTTCATTCAGGGCCTTAATCCGGATCCACTCCAGAGTTTCACAAGCTTTTGTATCGGAACTCCCATCCAGTGATCCACGTCGGGTCTTGCTCACTAACCGACCGGCAGAGCAGAAACATAAACTCCTTAACGGAGGGAATTATTGTTTGTTTATTTGCTTTAATCTTGTTCTGTGTGACTGTTTCATGAATAATAATAATAATAATAATAATAATAATAATAATAATAATAATAATAATAATAATAATAATAATAATAATAATAATAATAATGATGATGATAATAATAATAATAATTATATGATTTAAGCTATAATTGTGATTCCTGGTGAGCTCGTTACTTTGGCGTGTATGATATATGGTTAATAATTGATATTCAAACACGTTTAATTATTGATGCGTTGGAGCTGATGACTTTTTAATGCAGGTTAAATTAACCGGAACCGGGGCGGTGATGTGGATACGATCAGAACCAGCACGGAGCTGAAGTTTAATTCATTTTAATTTGGCCTTATTTACGTTTACGTACGTTTACGTTACGTTTACGTTACGTTTAAAGACTTTTTTGTTATCCATTTACGGATCCCGCCTGTCAGAACCGATGGTGAATGTACTGCTGTGGACCCGATGACATGCCGAGAGAACAATTGGACCTGGTACACATTCAATATTAATAAACTTTGAACAACTAAGCAAACAGAGACGCACAGAGACAACATGATAAGAGCCGGACGTAGACGCGGGCCGAGCGGGTCGGAGAAAAGTAATTCCTTGGAGCAAGCTCTAAAAACAGAAGCAGGCGAGGAAAACAAACCTTCCAGTGGATGGACCGGCCCGGTTTTCCCCACGGAGAAGCTTCTGGTGGAGGAAATGTAATCGTCTGGACGTGTGAAAACAGCAACGAAGCCCACCGCAAAAACAAATCAATACCGTTTTTAACAGAACAATATATGGTTCTGTAGAAAACAGAACCGTATATTGTTCTGTTTTGCAGAACAATGTCTGTCTTAAAAGGTCATATTTTAAATTTCCGACATTTTTCCACATTTAAGCTCAATCAGGGGGATTGCTTGTAAAACGCAGGGGATTGGGGACTGCATAGGTTCAGTTTCTGAATATTTGTACAAACTTTTGCTGAGCCCGTTGGGCTCCAATGGGACCTGTGGGGCTCGGGTCGGGTATCCAGGCTCTCCTGTTTTGTATTTTTGGATGGATGGAAATGGCAAATCAAGGCCTTGAAAATGTTTAGGAGAGGATCTTCCTTTTGATCCTGGATCCACTTAAAGGTTGTCGGGTTCTAGACGCATGCCGGGGTTTTGGGGACTCCGTCATGTGTTTTTCTGTGTAATCCTTTCAAACAGACGAGCGAACAAAGAAGCCGTTGAACCTCGCTGAAGGTAAATCCTGGATTAATCACTCAGTCCGGCCCAAGGCTTCCTGAGACCTACAGTCATTGAATTAAATTATGTTTAACAGGAAAACGTTTGAATCTTAAATGGCTCCTTTGTTTCCGCTCAGCTCTCAGAGCAGGATTTATGAAATCTGCTGCTTAAAACCAGCGTCTGTCAATCCGGCCTTCAGGTCCGTTCTCGTGTAACAACCTCCAACACATCAAGCATCCTGGAGGAGGTGTCGGCCGTGAAGAGACTATCTCTCTACAACAAACTCAACCGATGCTCGCTCTCTCTCTCTCTGTCTCTCTCACTCTCTCTCTCTCTTTGTCAGTCTCTCTGTCTCTCTTCCTCTCTCCCGCTTTGTCTGATGCCGCTCTCTCTCTATGTCTGTCTCTCTCTCTCTCTGTCTCTCTCGTTCCCTGTCTCTCTCTCTTTCTCCATGTCACTCACTCTCTCTCTCTTTGTCCGTCTGTCTCTCTCTCTCTCCCCCATTATTTCTCTTCCCCCCCTCTCTCCTTCTCTCTCTCCTTCTCCCCCCCTCTCTCCTTCTCTCTCTCCTTCTCCCCCCTTCTCTCTCTCCCCCTCTCTCTCCCTCTTTCCCCTCCCTCTCTTTCCCTCCCTCTCTCTCCTTCTCTTTCTCCTTCTCCCCCCCCCTTCTCTCTCTCCCTCTCTCTCTCTGAACTCCGGGGCTTTGGAAACAGATCGACTGCTGCTGTCGACAGATCCACTCTCTCCCTGCAGCGGTTGGCAGAAGTATTGTGACATCCTTCTCCTGGATGCGAGAAGATTCCTGGAACAGCCGAGGCTTTTTCATCTGTTACCCTGCAACCAAAAACGTGTCCTCCCGCAGCCACCCCCGAACCAACCAGTGTGTTTGGGCGTCACACTTTGATCAATTCTCATGTTGGTCCATGTCTTTGAACAGTAATTTATTGTTTCCGGGCCTCTGCGGACCACCCTTGTTTTTACGCCAGCGTTCTTTGATTCCAGCATCAGTGCTTTTCCACGATTACTTGTTTGTTGATGTTTAGATCACTCGCCCACCAAATGCAATCAGTGCAATCTGAGTCCCCGTCTCATTGGGGTCACTTGAATAATTTAGCATTTAAATGGTAATGGCGGCCCAGGCGAATCCTCTGAAGTTGACAATTATTCATATTGCTGCAACACTTCTATTCAAATGACTTTCTTTTCCTCCGATTTCGAGATATGTAGAACAAGAAGTCACTCCGACGTTTCATTCATATGCATGAAAACCAGGAGGTCAGGCTGGACGGCTGAGCAAAACATCAGATACCCAGGGACCGCGCTTCATTTCCTGATTCCTCCGCACACCGCCAGAATGATTGCTCGCTGACATTTTTCACATATTTACGAGCGTCGCCATGACGATGACGAAGTTCTGACACCTTTCTGTCAGAACCAGCATGAACCTTTTAAGCAATTTGAGCTCCACTGTGAGGTCCGACAGCACGGCTGACCTTCACTCCCCACATGCACCGATGAGCTGATAACATTTTAGCCCTGGAAATAGATCCTTACGTTTTCGGTCACGTGCTGCTGACCGGTAACCACGGTAACCAGCTAATCAATGTTATTCACTGGTTATAATGTTATGGCTGATTAGTGTACCCTCAATCAAATCTTCCAGGCAATTAAAAACCCAGTAAAAACATTATATAAAACCCCCACGTCTCAGCAGAATCTCTGTCTCAGAGTGGGAGGAGCTTATTTCCCTGCTGGACGGAAGGACTTGTTGGTGCGTGAGAATGAAGGCACACAGATGTGGACCGAGACGGTTCCCAAAGTCCAGCAGCTGGAGAAGAGGGAGGATGAGGATTAGTGAGTGTCAGAGCTGTGAGCCGAGATGAAACATGGATCATCCATAAAAACATCAGGAGGACGGCCCCCCCGGGTCGAGCTGCTGAGGGACCGCCTCAGGCAGCGTCTTCAGCCAGAGAGGGGGTTGAGGGGGTAGAGAGAGAGAGAGAGAAAGGAATCACACCAGTAGCTATAAGGGGAGGGGTCTCTGATCCCAGCAGGTCAGTCAGCAGGTACGTAGAGACTCTTGTGTGGGTTTGAAAGGTGCCGCCTGAGATTGGTTCAGATCTCATCTGTTGGAGAGAAGTTTCTCAGGTAAATTAGAGGTGAGTGTGCAACATCTGTAGCCCCTCCCCCATGTGGAGTCCTACAAGGTTTCTCCATATATACTTCTTCAAACTTAACAGCATCTCATGTTTCATGATGACATAACTATTAAAAACACTGGAGGCAGTAAAACGATCTATAAAATCATAGATAGCTAACAATAAAATTATTTAAAACTAGACCACACAGTTGCCCAAACAAGGAACTATAAAAACAGGATGTACTGTACAAAACATTTAAAAACGAATAAAAAAAACTATACAAAAGGATATATAGTATAAACTATTTCAAAAAGAAATTTCAAAAAACTATAAAAACAGGACTTCAGTACAAACAATTTGATTAAAAAACAATAAATATTAAAACAGGTCATGTAATACAAACAATTTAAAAAAACTATAAAAACAGGATATACAGTACATACTTTTTAAAAACAATTGTAACAAGTATAAAACAGGAAATGAAGTAAGATACACATTTAGCTTTGACAGCTTCGCTGAAATGTCCGGATTAGGATGCCGGGACATTTGTACCGATTGTTGATTGGAAGTCCTCTCGTTCCTCTGGGAGACGCTTCTGAAAGTGGTTGACAAGAACAGAACCAGGATCCAGTGGGACTCCAGGGTCCAGATCGACAAGCAGCTGCTGGCTCACCAAGCAGAATCAGTGGTGGCAGAGGAGGGCAGCTGTGACAGATGTGGACAACCCAGCTGACAGGAACATCAGGAAGAAGGAGCAGGAGAAGATCGATAAGCACCGGGGGATGACGGAACATCTGGAGCAGATGTAGGAGCTCAAAGCCAAAGTGGTCCCGGCGGTGATGGAGGTGGATGGAGGTTCTGAGTCCCAGCAGAGTCCAGATGTTGGACTGAGGTCTTTGTCCAGAAGAGTGAAGGAACGGCGCAGGAACGTATGCTCCTTTAAATGAAGACAAAAAATAAATGAAACTACATAAAAAGTAAAAATATTAATATATTTATATTAGTTCTAAAGGTTATACACTTAATTTCACTTTGTTAGGAACTTTTTTTTTTTAACAGACAATTCAATTAATTGTTATTGAGTCTAAAATTGAATGATTTCTATTTAAAAAGAGATTTGAAGAAAAAATTAGTCAGTCAATATTTTTCTATCCTCCTTGTAAGATTTATGAAATGTGACTCAATGACAGATTGAAATTTTCCGTTATAATTTTTCATCATATGATTCTGGAGGAATAGAACATTCAAGGAAAATCTCTCTTTTCTTCGGTGTATTGCCTCGACACTCAGGGAATGTTTGACTCCGGCGGTTCTTCCTCAGCGGGAGCTGAGAAACAAAAAAAAGAGCGGAGTTTCTTCTCAGGGCTGATGAACGGAGACGCGGTTCAGACCGCAGAGAGAAAGCTGTTGACAATAAACATCAGAAAAGACGTTTATTTTTCCAAGTGTTGTTTGCAAGCCGTGAACAAACAAACGCTTTTCTTTTGAGAGGAATGTACGAGCAGAAGAATGTTTTCTGCTACAGCCGGATGAAACCTCTGTGTTGTTGTTGTTGTTGTTGTTGTTGTTGTTGTTGTTTACAGCCACGAACAGATGATTTTGTGGTTTTGTTCAGACGAGTCATTTGACCTTCAGGCGGTAACAGACCGTGGGTCGAACCCCGCCGACCCGTCACTTCCATACTTACAAATCCAGTTTGTATGAAACTCTGAGTTTGTCAAGCCTGAGATGAAGGATAGTCGGACTTCTTAAAGCCTGAGATGAGGGAAAGTCTGACTTCTTCATGCCTGAGATGAGGGAAGATGAGGGAGTTTATTAAACCTGGATTGAGTCAGGCTTTGAGTTTATCAAGCCTGAAATGAGGGAAAGACTGAGTTTGAAAATATTTGAATGAGGGAAAGTCTGAGTTGTTAAGACTGAGTTGAGTTTATATATCAATATGTTTCCAACCAAAGTCAGGTGTAATCATGAATCTATCAGCCATCCATCAAGTTTATTGAGGTCGGAGGTCGCGGTGGCAACATTCCATGATAAACGTTCCTGACGTCCCCCTTCCCAGCAACCTTCTCCGGCTCTATTGATTGAGCTCCACCAATGACGGCACCTGGAACTTCTTCTTGTGTTCCTCAAACGGTTCCTGAACCTTTCCAGCAGGGAGTCAGGAACAACGGCCACATGATTGGAAAGGTTTCCCAGCAGAACATAGTCCAAAGCGTCAGACCATCTTCTTCCCATAATGCATCTCTCCCTCAGGTAAGCGCTGCGCACACACCTGACCATCAACACGATGTCAAAGAACACGTGATCCTTCAGACCAAACCTCCGTCTTCCACTGCTTCCTGGTCAGACGTGAAAATTCCAGCCAGTAGAAGTCAGATAAAGAATATCTTTTTTTTTCTCATGAGAATAAAAGACAGAAGGATCCGATTTAAACTCGGTACCATCATGAGTTGCTTCTCTGGTCTGGTGGGGGTCCGGGTCAGGTGGGCTCATCAACACTGTTTGCTGGAGTTTGAAGGAAACCTTCTGCAGGGATTACGTCTCCACTTCCCCCAAACGTGGAACAAACGTGTAGGAAACTCGTTATTTCTTCACCATATGTTCAGGTGAGAATCTCGTTTGCGTGGCGTCGATGAAATCTCGGTGTGGGCGGAAACACCAACAGCTGGAACGCTCTAAATCATCGCTGCGAGGTCCGTGTGGAGGATTTATGGGGCACCTAATGGCATAATTATGTTTTCATTACACTCCAAAAATGGAAACTAGCTGGTTGTTACATCTACCTGAATTGATTTAAAATGAAAGCATTTCATTTTCTTCAAGATAAACATGATTACGTCACGTAGGACCGGCATGAGAGTCAACAACTTCACTTTCACAGGATTCAACGGTGCTGGGGTTCTGCTCTTGTTCACTTTATTCTGCTTTACTCTACAGGTACTCACTGGATTCATTGAATAAAATCCGTTATTTTGGGCCAAAGTAAAGTATCTGTGGTATGAGATCAGTATTTATTCCTGCTTCATTCGATCAGTATTCATCCCTACTGCACATGATTGAATGGGTTTCTTTCAGAATAAAGCCATTCTTCTGGGCCAACCTAAAAGAGTTGGGCTAAACCAACTCCATTTATGGGGGATATTTTCTCTACTGTAAAATGAGTTGGACATAATGAAAGTAACTAAACGGAATCAATCCTAAATACTTACGTTGAACCTAATCCAACTAATTTAGGTGAATGAAGATGAATCTAATCCAATTAACTAAATTGAATCCATTCCAATTAAATTAAGTTGATACCAAGTTGAATCATCCTTAATATGAACTCAACCAAGTTCATTAAGTTACAGCAGCATAATTATATTATACAGAAAATAACCACTTCTATTATGTGGAAATATCTTTTTTCTTAAAGTTCATTGAAAGAGTTTTTTTTTGAGTGTAATAAATAATCACCAAAGACCAAAAAGTAATGTTTTTCTTTTTGCCTCAGAAGGAGCTTCTCAACCACTTCCTCTTCGGCGGTGAGCTCATCTTCCTCTGTGTTTTTGCGGTGGTCTGAACGCTGGTTGAAGAACGGAGAGCGCCACCTTGTGTTCTTCGACTGGTGGGTTGAGTTGAGGAGCAATCCATCGGTCGCAGTCTCCATCTTCATCACTTACTTCTACACACTCAACCTCCAAATGTGGTTTACTCTGGTTGCCCTCTAAAAACATTCTCCTTTCTTTTTCCACTTCCATCATTTTTTCACATAAAATAACACAGTGCAGACTTTTATTACTCTTATCTAATAACTCCTACACCATGTTTCTGAACTCAACACTCATTAAATTGTCAATATTCGTCAGAGGCGTTAAGCGGCCGTCTGCTGGACTGACGGATATCGAGCCGTTTCCCTCCTCTTCGCAAAGGCGGTGAGGAGGATGAGTTCAGGCGTCTCGCAGCCTGAGGGGGAAGAGCTGCTCCAGAGTCTGGCGCTCCGGCAGCAGGGAACTCTGGATCTTCTGACAGATGGCAGCAGGTGAACAGACTGTGACTGTGGTGGGCTTGTTCTTCGGGTACTTCAGCGCCGTGCTGACACCTCCTCTCACCGAGATCACAGACCGGTGAGGAGGTGGTGGGAGAAGATCTGGGTGGCTTTAATTACCCTCAGAAGAGAACCTCCGGTCCCGGACTGGGCCCAAACCATGCCGGGTTCCTGTCAGAATGATTTGTTTGCCTCCTGCGTGAACGCTAACAAGAACCAGAGTTCAGCCTTCTACAGCTTCGGCTTTGTGTTGAAAAGGAGCAGAGGAGGTGGTCCAGCCTCCATCTATAGATATCTCTCTCTTTCTCTGTAGCTAAGCTGTTCCCACTATCTTATCAGTATCTATCTCTATATACCCCTACCTATCTCTAAATACACTTACCTATCTCTACATACACTTACCTATCTCTAAATACTCCTACTATCTCTACATACACTTACCTATCTCTAAATACTCCTACCTATCTCTAAATACCCCTACCTATCTCTAAATACTCCTACCTATCTCTAAATACTCCTACCTATCTCTACATACCCCTACCTATCTCTACATACCCCTACCTATCTCTAAATACTCCTACCTATCTCTAAATACCCCTACCTATCTCTAAATACACTTACCTATCTCTACATACACTTACCTATCTCTAAATACTCCTACCTATCTCTACATACACTTACCTATCTCTAAATAGTCCTACCTATCTCTACATACACTTACCTATCTCTAAATACTCCTACCTATCTCTAAATACTCCCACCTATCTCTAAATACTCCTACCTATCTCTACATACACTTACCTATCTCTAAATACTCCTACCTATCTCTACATACACTTACCTATCTCTACATACTCCTATCTATCTCTAAATACTCCCACCTATCTCTAAATACTCCTACCTATCTCTACATACACTTACCTATCTCTAAATACTCCTACCTATCTCTAAATCTCTTCTACCATTCCATTTATCTCAGTATCTATCTCTGTTTACCTGTATAAATCCCCATCTTAGCTGAATCTATCCCTACCAATCTCCAACTACACTATCTCTATATATCCTTGTATCTCCTATCTCTATTATTCCATAACTCTATTTCTGTAACCATCTCAACTGTATCTCTATCGGTATCTATCCCTACCTCTTTATATCGGCTATCCATCCTTTCCTCTGCCTCTCAGTATCTCTATCTATCTCTATCAGTATTTATCTCTCCCCATCTGCATCGATCCCCTTCTCTCTCTCTCTCTCTCTCTCTGTATCAACATTTGTATCTCTTTGATCCTATCTCCATCCATAAATCACCATAACCCACCCCTCTTGTTTTGAAATATTTATTCATTGTGTGCCGGCAGCAGATTGCTGGAAGCTCTAATTTGAAACCCCATTGATTTATACGCGTGGTACGTGTATGAATATTATATCTCATTCTTCATCCTCACATCTCGGAGTGATTCATTGTGTGCTAACAGTAAAACGGACCGACCCTCTAAATTAAAAGTCTGGTGATTTCCATTTCCACTCCATAGTTGGCCGGTTCCATTACGCTCCACTTCACCTCTGCCGAGTTTCACTCAGCTTAACTCGTTATATTCATCCAGTTCAGAGGCTTGAAACGGTGTCACATCCCGCTGTTTCACCTTGAGGTGAGGCGGGGTCGGATGGGCAGCGGGGCGTCCCCTATGATCCAGGACTGCGGCCCACCGTGGGGAGCTGACATTCTGACCCGCCTGGCAGCTATGATGGATGCAGTGGGACTGCTCCGACCTCTCCGGCTGACATCCACCGGCCCCGCCGCCGCCCACCCCTTCATCATCTCTGGGCCGAAGAGCAGGTCTGGGAGCGTTGGGACTGCGGCGGTGCTCTCTGGCCCGTTTCAGACGGACTCACCTCTTTGTGTGCCGGAAAAGAAATGATATTTGTTCGAAGTGATTCAAAGCAACAGAGAATCCGTGCGCTCAAAGGCCACGGGGAAGCAATATGTCCGTTCCAATTCTGTGCGTCCCAGGGTGAAACGACCAATAACCAGGAAAGTGTGTACTGAGGAGAAGGTAATACCGGGCCAGACCTCAGGTTCAGCCCGAGGGGAAAGGGGCCAATAAGTTTTAGCACTGTGTCGTCTTTTCATGTGTGAAATTTAACATTCCGGCTCAATCGTCCTCTTCATGGAACTGAATTAGTTCTATAGGATTTTATGATATATGTAGGAATTATTTATTTGCATTTCTGATTTTTCAGTCATGCTGGCGGCACGGCGCCAGGGGGGAAAGGTCCGGCTGTCAATCATCCCGGATCATAATGAAATAGCTCAAGGGGCTACTAAAACTGAGCAGACTTTGAATTTCACTCTTGTACTTGAGGCAGAGTGAGCCTCTGTTCGCACTCACAGGTAGGTTATCCCCGCGTTTACCTCCATGTCGTTGGGGTTAGCATGCTAGCGGCGGAGGATCGAGGCCACTTCTTCATTGGAGACATAATCTTATACGTATACGCCTTTGTCAGACAGCCAAAAGAAGAAGAAGATATATTATATCATTTATATAAATATATAATACTTTCTAATAAATAAACTATATTAAATAATAATTTACTAAAATAAATACATTTTTGTAAATTAGAGATTTTTAGTAATGGAGTCACTCGAATTATTCGAGGGATTGTTTCAGCCCAAATGGGTTCGGTTATATAGTTTCCACTGGAAAAGGAATGTAATCTGAAAAGTAACTAGTCACTACTGCCGATGAAATGAAGTAGAAGGCAGAATATTTACCTCATGGAAGTTAAATGATTAGATTAAATGGATAGTGGGTTATTTAACTGCACAAACGTGTCAAAATTATAACATGAAAAGTATTTTTCAGCCTTCAGACGAATGTAATGGAGTATAAAGAACAAGTTTTCCCTCCGAGATTTAGACGAGAAGAAATATAAAGAGTGTGTTTGATTCAATATACGTAATTACTGTCCATCAATGTAATTAAAGACTGAGTGGTGGGCGGAGCTACACAGTTTATCCCGCGGATGTCGTGGAGTTGATTGCAGAAACGTTAAAAACTTCCTTCAATGTGACAAAATAGAAAAACTTGAGTGGTGTCTTAATCTAAGCAGAAGGAACGGATGGGATGAATTATTCATCTAAAGATCTTCTGAGACACTTTTGACAGACTTCATCTGGATTAAAACTCTGATTCTTACAACAGGAAACAGCCGCCTGTCAGAGCAGGTTTTATTTCCGCACTCCAGTCGATTTAAGAATTGATGTGAAGGTTCAGATACGGAGCTCTGGCACTTATTTCAGACGTCTGCCGCCCCATCATCTCGCAGATAATCCTCGCCGGAACACTTTATGTCGATGGTGTAAACTAGGCCTCTGACGTCGATAATATATTATATATATATATATATATATATATATATATATATATATATATATATATATATATTACAACTTCTATCCTAAACCCTGCACTGCAAAAACTCCAAGACCACTAAGACCCGAAAATTAGCCTCCTTTGGGCGGCTTTGTCCAACTGGGAGGAGTCAGCGAGGTGGACCCAGAACTCACTGGCCTTGAAAAACCTCTGATTGCCCAGGAAGAGCTGGAGAGAGTTGCAGGTGAGGGGGATATTTTGAATACCTGACGGCATGGATGAACCCCTGAAAACCCTGATTCTTATGCATTGTGCAAATCCCCTGATTGAACTCAAACTTAAACTTAAACTCACTTGAATGTTAAGATAGTTGTAAAAAAAGTTTGTACGAAGCGCACCTAGTGAGTAAAGTATGAATTATGACGTGTAACCTGTGTTATAAGTGAAGGACACCGAATTTGGCCAAAATCGGAGCAACGGTTACGAAATTGTGGCCTTAAAACGTTTGGAGATAAAGCTGAGCATCGGGTAAACGGGGGGGGGGCGGCGGCTGAAGCAGATGGGCGGCGCCGATAACGATTCCACAACATCCCAGACTTTTTTTGGGGACGTTATAAAGCCAAACCAGACTGTGCAAACGAGACAAAAGGACCCAAACCTCTCCGGTTTCAATCCAGACAGAAGATAAACTGAGCTGAGTCCCCCATAATGCACCTGGAGGTGGAGGTCCACAGATGGGGGGGGGGTTCACCACACAGGCCTCACACAACATGACGGTTAAATACATGATAATTTAATTGACTTGTAATCACTGCGTTCAGCAGAGCCCTCTTCCCGAGAAATATGAATTCTGTAAATTGACTGTAGCCTTAAGATTCTTGCCTTCAGGTCTGGTTCTGGAGGGGATAAATTATACCTTCTAATATCTCGCTTTACCGGTAGCCTGCAGCACGTCTGCTCAGAATCCTCCGCGTGGCAGCGGCGCCCAGCTTTAATTAATCTATTTTCCTCTGTATTCCTGCTTAATGAGGATGTTTATTTCATTGATGCTCAATCATAAATGGAATGTCGGCTCCTCGTTTCTCGCGCTTTTACAAATACACCGCCGCGTGATCCGATGACAGGTTTGTTTTTTGATCCGCTGCCGACAGGAAACACACAATCTCTGTCTTAACTTTTGTTTTATTTTAGTTTGTTTATGTCATTTCTAGCAAAATATCATAAAAGCTGTTTGATGTATGTCGCAATAACTTTCTCTGCACCGTTAAGTGATAAAAAAATGTTTCTAGTTTGTTGTTGTTGTTACAATAACTCAAAAATTAATGCACAGATTTTTATCAAATTGGACCCAGAGGTAGAATTTGGTGTATCCTAGAGAAGACTACATTTTTGTGTAATTACCTCCTGACCTCACGACATGACCTCACAATAACCTTCTCTTAAACGGTTGGAGATTGAACACTTTCATAGGTTTTTTCTTCTTTTTTTTTTGCAATAACTCATAAATGGACAAATTTGCATGATATTTTACCCAGAGGTAATATTTAGCGTATCCTAGAGGTAAAGTCTAGCTTTGCTGCTGTTGCGCCTTGGCGGACGGATTCCCAGCTTTTAAAGGTGCATCACACTTACTATCATTATTCTTTGACTCCATTTTTATTTTATTATTTCTTTACACACTCAGTTATATCCAACACTCAAATGTTTTTTCTCTCCTATTGTATCTTCTGTTACTATCATTTTGGAGCTGTACCACCTGTCTGTCACCGCCGTAGAACCCGACCCATCATCTTAGAACATATTCTCCTTTTATCCACTCCTTCTCCTTAATGTGTGTATTTTATGTCTCGCGTGGAATGCCGTTACGGGAGAAGTCCTCGCCGTCGCTCCCCATCAGTTTGGCGATAACGCTCTCAGGGCGCCGAGAGAAACCCGCCAGAAGAGTAAATAAAGGCTGGGGGTCGTGTTTACTCTCATGATGACGCGTCTGGGGGGGCCGATGCTGCCGGACGGATTAGAATAAGAAGGTATCGGCTGCGTTTGACGTGTCGGATAAAGCCGGAGGTCTAGACGCGGGTTATCCGCCGCGGCAGACGAGTATTTATTCCCTGTGTGATAACATCGACCCTGCTGCCACCTCTCTCTCTCTCTCTCTCTCTCTCTCTCTCTCTCTCTCTCTCTGTGAATGTTAAAGGGATCCAAAGGAAGAAAAAAAGACGTCAAACAGCTCCAGGAAAATCCGCTGCAGAATGAATTTAACACCCTAATTAATATTAATTAAACATCCCATTTCTCTGCGAGGCTCATCATCTTCCACCAGGAGGGTTTTAACGGTATTTATTATTATTTATTTTATTCCTCTTCGTGGTATTGATACCTCCATACCGAGTGAAAGCGGTTCTGCTCGTCGGGGAGGGCAGTTGTTAGCATGGGTGGGCAGTTCCTTAATGGAGTGCAGAAAGAGCAGATTAGTTCATTGACTTCCTCCCTTAAATTCAATTATCTCCTCTCTTGAATTAAATTATCACCTGCTTTTCAGGACAGATGTGTTGCTCTTGCAGGAGGACGAGGTAAAGTGGTGGTGGTGGTGTCTAGAGTCGTCGTGCGCCTTAAAGGCTCATTTTTTTAATACGCCGACGGTCCGGTTCCCATCCAAGCCGACGGAACCGGAGAGGATCTGCAGAGAAAAGTGACAGAAAAGCTACAAATCCAGGAGAGCAAAGGTCAAAGGTTCTCCTCTAGAAGACTGGAGGCTGCAGACGCTTCAAAGGTGCTTCAGCCCAGTCCTGAGGAAAGAATCCGAATACTTCTGTCAACGTCATATTTCACTTCTTCTTCTTTATTAAGGATTTACTAAAAGAAAACTTAAATTCTGATTTTGCTTTTGGCTACGGAAAAAATTATTAGTTAATGTTAAACTCAGTTATTACTGAGTTTAACATTATAAAATGTTACAATTATTCATTTGTGTAAGTAAAGTCACCATCAGTACCTTCATCAAACCACGTGGTTTTTTTTTTACTTTGGATGTGATTCTAAATATTAAATATATATTTTTTATCAAAATCTTAAATCTGAATCTAAACGTTATATCTGAATGAAACCTTTAAATATAAATGTAATATTAAAATCTAAATGTTATATATAAATGTTGAAATTAAATAAAAAATTGAAATCTAAATGTTATATTTGAATCTAAATGTTACATCTAGATATGAAATCTTAAATATATATGTTTTTTCGAAACGTTAAATCTAAATCTAAAATCTAAATTTTATATTTAAATCTAAACGTTACATCTAGATATGAAATCTTAAATATATACGTTTTATGCAAACGTTAAATCTAAATTCTAAATGTTATATTTGAATCTAAATGACACATCTAAAAGTAAAATCTAAATCTAAATGTTATATTTGAATCTAAATGTTAAATCTAGATATGAAATCTTAAATATATATGTTTTTTCGAAACGTTAAATCTAAATCTAAAATCTAAATTTTATATTTAAATCTAAACGTTACATCTAGATATGAAATCTTAAATATATACGTTTTATGCAAACGTTAAATCTAAATTCTAAATGTTATATTTGAATCTAAATGACACATCTAAAAGTAAAATCTAAATCTAAATGTTATATTTGAATCTAAATGTTAAATCTAGATATGAAATCTTAAATATATATGTTTTTTCGAAACGTTAAATCTAAATCTAAAATCTAAATGTTATATTTAAAGATACTTGTTATAGCTACATGTAAAATCTAAATGTTTTATATAAATGTCACATCACTGGTGTGAGCCCTCCCGTCGCTTTTTTCTGTGTTGTGGGCGTGGCCTCACACACCTGTCTCCTGGCTCAGCTCCACACCTGATCATCATCATCATCATCATCTCCAGGAGTATATCAACCCCAGCTCTCCTGTTGATCCTCCTCAGGTTTGAATACTTGTTTCTAGAGCTCTGTTTTTTTCTTGCTTGTATTTTCTTATGTCTTCATGTTTCTGAGCTCCTGTCCGATCAGTGTCTGATCTCTCTTCCCCAAGGTTCCCAAATAAATTTTGCTCTAATAGTTCAAATATAAATGCAGGTTATGGAGAGATAGACCCACAAACACAGAACATTTCACCTCAACAGAGAGGCTCCTGGTTTTAAAGTGGGATTGACCCCAGAACCTTCTTGCAGTCCTGCCCTGAAATAAACCGGTCACGCATCACTCCATAAAGCAAATTCACTCAAATAAACTCACTAAAAAATACAAATATATGTCCAGTTAAACAAATGCTTCTATTCATTCAAACAATATTAAAATTAGAATGCCACTGTTTGGTGCTTTTTGCGTCGTCGCCACCACTGTCTGTGGACCAAAGTGGTGTTTGGCTGAGAAAATAAAAACGGATATAGTATAAGATTATACTGTACTATTATATTGTACTGATTATTCCTTCAGCTCTGTAGTGAAATAGGAGTGACTCCAGTTTCGGGTAATATTAGCTGGCGATGTGGACAATTAAGAACTTCCTGCATAATTAATTCTGTGTAATTCAGGTTCCTTGTTTATGGAGGTTACATTTGCATTTTCCCGACAGGAAGTGCCATAAAGATTGACATTTGAGCAGCTGTGATGCTGGAGCAGTGATGGAGGGGAGCCATTCATCTCAGTTTACAGCCTCAGACTCCACCCGATCTGCTCCACCCTCAATAAACTCCTGCAAATTGTAGAACTTGTGTATAAAACCTTTTATTTTTACTAATTTTCCTCCCCGTATTAAAGTCGCAGATTAAATTGTCAGGGAAAAGGACTTAATGGCCGGTATGACTCAGAAATGTGAGAAAGTACCGGACTTCATCACTTCAGGAGATCATCTTTTGAAGCAGGAAGTTGGCTCTGAGGTCTCACCAGTAACCACTATGCCCGAATGAACAGAACTTCCAGAAGGTGTGGGAAGGGCTCCAAAGATATCTGTGGGGTTCTGGGACTCCCCAGATCCACTGTGAGACCAATCATCTACACATGGAGAAGACCTGGAACAATAGTGGACCTTCAAAGAAGTGGATCACCTTCCAGAATTCTTCCAAGAGGACGGAGAAGGTTCATTCAGAAGGTCACAAAAGATCCATAGAAGACATCCCAAAGGACCTGCAGGTCTCTTTCACCTCAGTAAAGGTCAGAGGTCATGGCTTTTCTAGTCTAAAGGCACAATGGGAGATAATTAAGGCTGGTCTTAATCAACCCACAACACAACTTGATGACCCTCAGAGCTTCTGGGAGAACCTTCTCTGGACTAATGAGTGGAAAGTTGACCGGTTTGAAGACGGGGTCCCGTTCCATCTGGTGGAAACCAAATCAGACCAACGGTCCAACATGGAGGTGGACATGGAATGTTGTGGAGATAATCTGCTGCTTCAGGACCAGGAAGACTCGCCATCATGGAAAGAAACATGGATTTTACTTAAGGAGAATATCAGGTCATCAGTTTGTTAGTCCACCTCTAGTCAAAGTCTGGACCTGAACCCCACTTAAATGCTGTGGCGGGACCTGAGAAGATCGGTTCTTGGATCTCCAGTCACCAGGAGGGTTTGGCTGCTGATGCTGATGCTGAAGGTGGAACATCTAGAAGTTATGAGGAGGAAACGTTTTTCATGCTGATGATTAAGGATCAAATCACCGTTTTAAATAAGATCATCACTCTAAACTTATATTTTGTTCTTTTACTCCGATCGTTAGAGTTTGAATTTTATTTGACACTTTATCCTGATAGAGTCACAAAATTAAATCGGATTTAAACTCATATTCTGGGATTTTTGTTCTTATTTTAACTGATTATCTTCTTCGGCATTACGGCTTCTTGTTTTTAATAAATCCTTTTCACTGCTACTTTGATGTTTCGACTCAATGAAAGACATCAATAAACTTTTAAATCCTGACGTTTAAACTCTTAACTCTGTTTTTTTTTCCGTTTTTAACCTGAAATAAATGTTTGCATCCGTCTTTGCTCTCGGCGAAGGCCGCAAATGTTAATTTAAAGAAAATCATTCGAGGGTAGTGGTGCATTTCAATCTCGTTAACGGGCCGATGGTCGATATGAAAAGGTAAAATCGTGGCGAGCAGCGAGGAGGGGAAGCGTCTGCAGGCAGGAAATGACTGTCTGCCTCGGGCCGCTGATTTATCTCCCAGGATACGACGGCGCCGCGCCATGAATCTTCATTTGATGGAGGCTTTCGTCACTCCGGTGTTTTACATGTACACCCGAGCATATGGTGGGCCGCTCCGAGGGGGGAGGGGGAATCCTTCAACGACTCGCCTCCAGCCGTCGTTATTTCGATTCCGCTGCAAGTGTCGCTAATTTAACACGGGGGGATATTTAAGGCGACACGATGTTTCGTCTCCTGGTGGGAAGTTTGTGCACATAGGAAAATAAATAGAAGTTACAAAGCAGCTGGTTTGGATGAGGCATGGACATTTAAGGAAGTGGATCTATAAGGAAGTGGGCATTTAAGGAAGTGGAAATTTTAGGAAGTGGATATTTAAGGAAGTGGGCATTTAAGGAAGTGACGATATAAGGAGGTGGAAATTTAAGGAAGCGGACATTTAAGGAAGTGGTCATTTAAGGAAGTGGGCATTTAAGGAAGTGGATATATATGGAAATGGGCATTTAAAGAAGATCTTCAAAAGAGGATATAAGTGCACTGTAAAAAAAAACAAAAAAAAACAATTTCCTCATTGGTAAGGTACAATTAATTAAAATATTATTGTGTCTCAAATTTAAGTTAGAAGTTCTTAATTTCGGACGAGATTTGAAGAATTTCCAACACTGGAATTTCACCTTTTTTTCATGCTTTTGGGGTTTAATAATGCACTGTAAAAAAAAGAACAGAGTTGATGAACTTTTAAGACTTTAGCTAGCTACCGAAAAAAAAAGTATGTTCGAGTCTAATTTAATCATTTAAGATGCAAATGCTTAAATTAAATTGTGTTACTAGTGGATTATTTTAATTTTGATAACCAACAATTTTTGACAGTGTGTATAATTTATTTAAATGCTGCAGGAAAAAACAAAGGTCATAATCGTTCATCAATAATAAACTTCTGTTTATTTATTGCTTCATTCAAAGTTTAAAAAGGTAAAAAAGTGATTAAAGAAAGAGTTTCAAATAAAATTTAAGAATTTCCAAAGCTTCAATTTCACTTTCACTTTTAGGATCTGATCATTCACTGTAAAAAGAGAATTGTTGATGAACTTGAAGAAATGACTTCAGTTGGTGTTTTTGAGTCCAACTTATTAATATAATAATTGAGTGTAACTTTTTGAAGTCATTTTCTTTCTTTCTTTTTTTCCCTTCTTATTTTACAGTGTAGAATCCAGAGCGGTCTGATTAGGAAGCAGAGAGGGAAACTGTGCATGAAAGAGCGTGAAGGTAGTCCTCCTGGTTAAACGTCATTAGCGGTGTTGAAGATGCTAAAATCCGCTCTTTGATCGCAGCATTAGCATTTCATTTAGCGCGTTAAGCACATCCCAGATGCTCCGCTGCATTTCCTCTTCTTCATACACCTCCTTCCTCATCACCTCTGTCTAATGAAGAACATGTGAACATGTGCTGCGTTTGTTCAATTACAGCGGTCTCAGTTGGGGGGTGGGGGTGGGGGGGTTGTATCCCCTGATGAAACCCTCACAAACATTCTGCCTGCGGCTTCAGAGCATGTTGTGTGTTTTTATTCCTCCGACGTGAAGAGAGGCTGCTGCTGAACGCCGCCGGTTTGACGGCGCCGTCCCCCCCCCTGTGTGATTGAGTGCTGATGTGAGATGGCACGGCGAGAACGAAGCCGCTGCTCTCTGAAAGATTTCATTTTAAATCGAGTCGTTGAAACGCTTTCAGTGACGGAATATTCAGCAATAACAGAAACAGGCGGCCGCTGAATGACGGACGCGACCGGGGGCGGGTCTAAGAGGCACAGGAACCAAACTCAAACTGATCGTAAATATTGTGAGATGCTGCGTCTTATGTCGGATGAATCTCTATTTGTTGTGTGAATCCATTTCTTCCCCCATGTTGTGAAAAGGTCACGCCGTTAAAGTGTTTCTGCATCTGCACGGTAAAAAAGAGCCTCAACAGAAGGAAGCTCAAATCTTTCCATCAATCCATTTTCTCTGGCCGCTGATCTTCTTCTGGGCCTGGAGCCCAACCCAGCTCTCCTTCTTTTTCCTTTAGGGGTCTCCACAGCAGATCACAGGTTTCCATCTTACACCATCTTGGAAATCTTTCCCTTCACTCCTGCTGCTACTCTTCTGTCACAGATAACTCCTCACACTCTTCTCCACCCACTCCACCCTGCCTGCACTCGCTGCTTCACCTCCTTTCCACATCAGTTGGCGCCAAGTCCTTAAACTCCTGCGCCTCCTCCACCTCTACTCCTCCATCCTCACCTCCTCCTGCCTCCCTTTCACACACACACATGTATTCTGTCTCGCTGCCAATGACCTTCATTCCTCTTCCTCTTCAGCACATACCTCCACCTCTCCAGGTTCTCCTCCACCTGCTCCCTGCTCTCACTACAGATCAGTGTCCTCCACCAACATCATAAAAAATAAGACTCAGGACCCAGAAACCAGTTCTTCCTCTTTGAGGGGTAAAACCTTGGACCCAGTCCAGAGCAGCAGAATCGCTGAGACTCAGATGTGATGAAATATCTCCTCTGCAGCGGCTCTGAATCAAACCCCGACCGCCGCTTGGCGTGGAAACCGTTCCTGCAGCACCAGAGGAGACGCAAAGGTGAACCCGGCCCGCTGATGGCACTGGGACGTAAAGTCCTGCATATTCGGCACATTTGAAGTCAAACTTGCTCAATGGATCAGTACCGTCACCTTTAGTACGACTTCCTATCCGATGTGATTTACATCCCGTGCCGCACAGGAAGTAGCGTGCCTTTTATTTACGAGGCGGCGGCGGATAAAAGATGTGTTCAGCGCGGTGACTTCTACACCGCAGAACTCTCATTTCTCCGACCCGCATTTAATGTTGGGTTTTACAAGCATCACCAAAGTACAAGTACAGAACATGAGTAAAAATCATGTACTTACATTCCAGCGCCGCATTCACCTCTGGTGACATCATCAGTGATGAGTCATCAGATGTCAGCAAACTATTCATCTGAAGAGGAACTTTCATAAAATGTATGTTTGAATATCAACAAATAAATAAATATATAACCACGTTTGTCATCATACAGCATCCATTTTATCTTCATATTATTTTCCTTTATAAGATTGGTTTCAAAGAATACAGCTGAGCTAACTGGGAATACTGTTTAGAAATTAAAAAAAGAATATTTTGTTGGATTTATGGTAACATTTTTGAATGTAATTCATCAAAGGATAAATGGGTTTTGTGTCAAAAAGAGCGTCCGACGTTAAAACCTGTACGCCAAATCAATATGTGGAATGAGACGATCCGCTGTGGCGGAAAAAGAAGAAGGAGGAGAAGAAGAAGTAAAAACAGGTTTAGGAATCATTCTTAAATAGCGACAGTTCCACAAAGCACCACTAGGGGCGCACACACCGGCATAAATGCATGATGAGGAACAATCATGGAAGTTTGGAAATATCCCATGATTAGACTTTTACAAATGAGGGAGAAAATGCATTAAACATGTCGATTCGGCCTCGAGGATTCGCATAATGAGTTTGAGTGGGTTACGATGAAAGTAAACAAAGCTGCTTGTTTACAGAAAAAAAACCTCCACTGGCTTCTTTTTAATTTGTTGTTGTTTTTTCTTCTCTGGATTGATGCCAGTTTAATTGGCAGCAGTCAACAAGTAAACACAGAGGAGGAAACATCAAACGATAGGAGAGCTCGAACCTGAGTGAACGATTTAACGATCATTTATTCAAGCGGTACTTTCCTCCTGGAAAACGTTCTTCTCTGCTCCTCCTTCACTTCGTTCTGCTGCTCCTCCTATCGAAGCTGATCATCGGTGGTTCCGCCGAAGAGCAACCTAAAAATGCTCCATCGCTCTTCTTCTACACGTCAGAACAGAATATTAACCGATTGCCAACGTTTGTCTAATGTATCTGATCTCCTGCAGGTTACAGCTCCTCGCCTCCTCCTCCTCGCCGCCTCCTCCTCTACCTCTCCTCCTTATCCTGTCCTCCTGCAGAGAGCGGCTGCAGCTGAGGTCCGTCAGTAATTGGGTCATGGAGTTAAAAAGTCCTGACTGCTGTGAAGGAAGACGGCGTTGCTGAGACTTAATATTCTTTCCTGAAGAAAGGTTCATCATTTCTTTCATTTTTAGTTTTGAATTCTGGATTTAACTTATTTTTCTGCTTTTGTTGCTGCCAGGGTTTCCTTTTTGTTGTGACTGTTATTTTATCAAATGGTTGATTTTGAGTTCATCCATTTAAAAAAGGGATTGAGGTTACGAGATCAGAGTCACAGTATTGTAGAGAAAAAAGTCAGAATTCTCGTGAAAAAATAGACAATTTTGCGGGAAAAAAGTCGGAACTGTACGTGAAAAAATGCTCAGTTTTACAAAGCGAGTATGGTCATAATTTTAATCAATGAATTCAATATTTTTGCAGGTAAACAATCTTAATGAACCGGACAGACTTAGAAGAAATCGTGTGTGTGTGTGTGTGTGCGTGTGTGTGTGTGTGTGTGTGTGTGTGCATGTGTGTGTGTGTGTGTGTGTGTGTGGCATATCTAGGACAGTAGATAACAAAATCCCAGCTTGCAAAACTTCCTTATCATCAGCTTAAAATACAACTTTATTCTCATTATACTAGATTTTTAAATCAGAACGCCGTCTTCCGTCTTCACGTTGGTTTAGTCCCAGTAGAAGTTTAACCCGAGTCGGTTAGAAACAGTGAAAAACTTCCATCAGGACTGGATCGTGTTTTAATCCACCAACTCCTGGGATAAAAAAAAAACTCTCTACAGAACAAAATAATTCTTTTCTCTTTCTCTCTCTCTTACTTTAAATTATTTAGTTACATTTCTCCCTACATGCTGTGCCTCAGCTTGTTACAGTAAATCCATGAATGATTAATGCCAATAAATTAATTATAGCCGTCTATTTATAGCCCCAGAGTTAGTCGCCCCGCTGAGATGGCTGCACCGTTATCTCCATCTCCTCACGTCATAACGGGCTACATATTTTATGTAATTAAACGCCGTACAAGTCGCTGCTGCGGCCATGGAAACCAGCCATGATGGATTTATTTCAACCACCTCCATGGTGTTAAGAGGAGCGATCCCTCCTATCTGACCTCTCCAGCGCTGGAGCTATTGGAAGCAGCCTCAGCGCCGTTCTTTATTTCTTTGTAGGGGGAAACTCGGGAGCGAGCGTCGGGACGGCGGTTAATTCAGCGTCTGCATGCTAGTATTAGAGAGCGGCGGTAACATCCCCCTGTGGATGAGAGTAATTGCATTTCATGGGCTGAAAACACAGAAGAGCTTCCATCTGAACACAAACACACTGCCATAAATCCTCAAACAGCTACAAGGCCCGCACTCAAGGGGAAATCAATTACCGCGCTCGCCGTCCGCACAGAAGCTGCTGAAGTCGTCCTTGCGGCGGGAGAACCCTCGGCTCTGGCTAAACTCTGGAATATTGCTATTCTAAATGGGAATGTTTGTTTCGGTTTCTCCTTGCTGGGGTTCGGCGTGAGGAGAATAACAAAAGGAATGGGATGTTTTTTTTTCTCCTTCTTCTGCGGGGAAAATCAAAGAAGAAGAAAAAAAAAAGCTCAACGCAGCACGGCGAGGAAAGGGGTCCGAGATGAAGCTCCTGCAGCTTTCTGCTGCGTTTGCACCAAAGAGTGTGGAGGTGACAACATGATCTCCTGGTGAAAAAAACCCACCAGGCCTCCACTCTGCTCCGAAAACAGAGGCAGGACCTTGAGGGTCAGCAGACAACTTTAATGCTGGGACCTCAGGTCATGTGACGCGGCTAAAATCTCTTTATGTCTTATATGACGACATTATGTCAGTCACAAAGTTTAATTTAATACAAATTACGAGTCACCCAGTGTGATGTAATGCTTCACATTTATTTGGATTCATTTAAAGCGTGCAAAAAAACAACAACAACCCTGCATTGCCTTCATTCTAGACATTAAAGGAACAGTTCACCAAAACTGAAAATTCTGCAATTATGTGCTCACTCGCCCGCCGATGGAAAGTCTGATAAAGATTCTTACGTCACAAAACAATCACTAAGCTTCACAAAATGGAAATTTGGCGTATTTCTTATTTGAAACAGTTCTAACCAACGGGCCCATAATCAGGTTCTAGGTTCTACCTAGTTTTTGCAATTGTTTGCAAAGGGTATAATATGTAAATCTAGTTTCCCCCAGTGGATACATGCAGTACTTTATAGCCAAAATCCCTCTCTGGGGTCAGAGTTCTGGGTCCATTGACTCAAGCTGGTCCAAATGGAGAGTCCTCCTGGTTCTGACCCACAGAAACTGTGTAGAAGAACATGAACTTTGTGGTATTTCTATCAAATGTGATGCAGAAGTTATCAAAGAGTTTCTGAAGTTTCATGTTTCTGTAATATAATGATGTCAGAGCCTTTGATCTAAAAACATCATAGGAGAGAAATATTACTCACACATAGTATCAGATTACTCACACATAGTAACAGATTACTCACACATAGTATCAGATTACTCACACAAAGTAACAGATAACTCTCATATAGTAACAGATTACTCACACATAGTACCAGATTACTCACACATAGTAACAGATTACTCACACATAGTATCAGATTACTCACACATAGTAACAGATTACTCACACATAGTATCAGATTACTCACACATAGTAACAGATAACTCTCATATAGTAACAGATTACTCACACATAGTACCAGATTACTCACACATAGTACCAGATTACTCATACATAGTATCAGATTACTCACACATAGTAACAGATTACTCACATATAGTAACAGATTAATCACATATAGTAACAGATTACTCACACATAGCACCAGATTACTCACACATAGCACCAGATTACTCATACATAGTAACAGATTACTCACACATAGTAACAGATTATTCACACATAGTACCAGATTACTCACACAAAGGAACATGTTACTGACACTGAACATGAATGAGTTTAGCTCTTACCTGTCCAGAGAGTGTAAGGTGATGCAGATACACCTGCTACTTGTGGAGATGTTTGAAATGTATTTGGGGGATGTGATTCAGAATTGGCACAACCTAAAATAACCCTGAAAGAACATAAATCGTGATCTCTAGAAGCCGAGGAACCCCAAATATATTCACACACGTTTAAGCTGAAATATTGATCGTAGCAGCTTTGCTAACGTGCAGCACATCTGAAGTAGCTTCAGATGTGCTGCAAACAACTCACCTCTGCTGCTCGATGAGATCAAGGAGAACTCACAAACCTCCACATGTGTCTATCTGGAGCTACAGAAGCTCTGCTGAGGAGGATCTCCTCTGGGGACTCTCTGAAGCTGGAGTAGAATAATGTTTTTAATCCGAGCTGCTGTTCTGATGCTTTCATCATTAAAAAAGTGAAAAATAATGGCTCAGCCATAACATTATAACCAGATCTGTGTGGCATTGACAGAAATGTGCCACATAAAGTAAACATAAAGTGCAACACAGAGCTGGTTATAATGTTATGGCTGAGCTGTTATTCGTACTTTTCTTTGCTGTAATCCCCAAAACTCATTACAAATTTTTAGGACGTAAGAATAGTCATTATTCACCACTAATGACATCCTACTTTTTTATTATTTATTATTATTATTATTATAATTGTTATTCTTCTTTCACACCTTTAAACTCTTTCATCCTTTAAGCGTTAGAAACCATCCAACCATTAAAATCTTCATCTCCCAAAACACATGTGTGCTATGACTTTTCACATTTAAACCTTTTAATCTTTTAAAGATATTCAGCATTTTAAAACAAGAATTTTAACATTGAGATGAATGGAGCATTTCCCAGAATGCCTAGCGATAGTGGACCACGAGTGAGGTTGGAGGTACCATAAGAAGGATTTCACCTGTATGAGCTCAAATATTCTGAGCCACGTTCTTATGTCAGGATTGTGGTTGAACTTGAACTACAGGTACGATTGAAATAATCTGTAGATACTTTGTTTGGAAAGATAGATAAATACTTAGAGCCTTAGGGAACCATTACTTATTCATACTGTTTCAGAGTATAAGTATTTCTTCCAACATATTTGGAAAAACCCTCGCCTTCAGCGGTTTAACCTGCTACTACGGCTGTTATCACTATCATCACCATGTTCCTTCTTCCTGCTTTATAAACCGCTATCTGCTAATCAACTATGTTAATGTTCAATCCTGAAGAAAACTTCCTGATTTTCGTGACTCTGTGTTTCTGCTGCGGATTGAATGGACAAACTATCAAGTCTTTTTTTTTCCCTTTTCACCCAGGAGGTTGTTAAGTATTCCAGGCACTCAAGGATGGAGCAGATCTCCGTCTCGCTCCCCAAATGGAAGCGCCCAGAAGCGGAGTTCCTCATTTACATGAGGCAGGAACCCGCGGCGAGGCCTTTGAAAACAGTAATGGAGCTGTTTAACACAAGCTGGGCTGAGCGTACTCCGACGGAAGCCATTAGCTGAGAAATGTTAATCATGTGCGACTGACTTTGAGAAAAAGGAACGTGGGGAGAGGAGAGAGGAGAGGGGAGAGAGGAGAGGGGAGAGGGGAGAGAGGAGAGGGGAGAGAGGAGAGAGGAGAGAGGAGAGGGGAGAGAGGAGAGGGGAGACAGGAGAGGGGAGAGAGGAGAGGGGAGAGAGGAGAGGGGAGAGAGGAGAGAGGAGAGAGGAGAGGGGAGAGAGGAGAGAGGAGAGAGGAGAGGGGAGAGGAGAGCTTACATTCCCTCGTCTCAGCCTTCTGTGAACGTTAGAGATCGAACCTTCAGTCATTTCCTGTTTTATCACCAACTACATTCTGCAGAGGTTGAAGGATTAAAAAAAACGCTGTTCATTTTAAAACATTCATTATGGTCGACTCTTAGGAAAAGGCACCGAGGAAGTTGCAACACCTTGTGTGGAATACGGAGACCAGGGCCTCCTGGAACTATGGATATCACCGGGTGTGAAGAGGAGGTTCTGGACTTGATGAATACTCACCAGAGGAGTTAAAAGGAAGGTAGAAGATACTTTTGGAACTAAACATAAATGTCATCCGGACGGATACGTTTGATTCTGGCGCCGAAGCAGCTCGTCGTGTTTGATCACGGCTGACTCATCCCTGATGACTGTTCAACTAACGTAAACCTCGTCTTCACGCCCCCCGGACCCCCGTGAGCAAAGATGCCGTCAATCCTCTGCTTAAGTGACGAAGGGCGGAATCGCACCACGGCGCCATCTGCGCCGCATTAAGGCTGTCATGACAAACCCGGCAGCAGCGATACCTATTCCAGACTCCTGCCCGGTTCTGGTTGGCTGGGGATGAAGAGTGATGCCCCGTCACTCCTCGCCGCGGAGGAAGCGAGCTACTCCCCGGCGAGGAAGAGGATGACGACACGCCACATGCTTGATAATAGCCCCCTCTGCTCGGGGAGTTAACAGGGGATGCTTATAATGAGATTGTGCTGCAGGGCCTCTGGCGGCCCCCCCAAACCCCCCCGTTGCAGGAGGCTGAATGCAGCATTTATACTTTGCGTGCTCCTGCTATAATAAACCCGCCTCCAACCGTCTCCGGCTGTTTACTCTTCTGCTCCCAGAGGAATTACAGGGAAAGTATCGGGGGAAGCATCGGCCGAGGATCGCAGGTAAATAAAGCGGCAGGAACGTTCAGGCCCGGCTCTCAGAGGAAAATCAAATCCAGTTCAACAGAGATAAGAGGGAAGAGTTTGTGATTGTTACAGCAGCGGGGGGCGGAGCCTCATCTTTGAAACATTTAACACATAATGGGGATCGTGTGAATTATTCATCTCTACTGTTATTTTAGACGGCAGGTTTTTTTTTCTTCCTCCTTTTTTCTTCCTTTCGCCTGAAACATTAAAGTGAATCGATGTTTGAAGGATCGTCGTTATTTTTTATACCTCATCTTCATCCTCATCCTCATCCTCACTGGTTTTAGTTACTCAAGTACTGTACTTGTACATGTTAGAGGTACTCTGTACTGTCTAGTTGATGCTTCTTTAAATACTACACTTGTATACTTACTGTAACAGATTACTCTATGTACAGTATTATTTAAGTAGTATAGTCATTTATATAGAAACACTTTATTATAATAATAATAATAATAATAATAATAATAATCATAATAATAATAATAATAATAATTATCATCATAATAATAATAATGATAATAATAATCATAATAATAATAATTATCATAATAATAATAATAATTATTATTATCATTATCATCATAATAATAACAATAATAATAATAATAATAACAGTCGACGCAAATAAAAGAATATCAGTCTACAGGACACCAGTCTTCAGAACCATAGTCTTCAGAACCCGTCTTCAGATCCAATCTTCAGGACCACAGTATTCAGGACACCAGTCTTCAGAACCATAGTCTTCAGAACCAATCTTCAGGACCACAATCACAGGACCCCTAGGTTCGGGGTTAGGGGTGACAGTTTGGATGAGGTTGTAGGTGAGGTCAGAGTTGGATCCTGAGTCTACAGTCTCCGGTCCTTCATCTCTATCTTTCTCCTCACGTCCCTCTCTTTTGTTCTGATTAAATGCATGGATGCATGAAAACACCAGCCTGTATTGGATCACATCAGCAACCGTCGACCCGGAACCTTCAATCAGAAAGAAGAAAAGTGTTTCTGTACCGACAGCTATTGTTGTCAAAAACAACCGGGTCCGTTTCTGCTTCCCTCTGAGAACAAACGTCCGACAGGGAGGTTTTCAGTTTTAACTTATGTCGTTTATAATGGAGACATGAAATTAGACGGAACCGGCGCCTGACTCCGTGTTTTCCGGGAGATTTCATGTGGCCAACAAGATTCCCCGCTGAAAGTGAGATTTATATGGAGGCAGTCTAAGTTATTCACTGTTTAGTCAATACCGACGTGTTGAAGGCAGCAAAAATATATTTACACGTTCCGGCCGCTCCCAAACATACGTGACCGCCACCAGATGATGGATATCTGGAGACTGTGGAGCTTCTTCTCAGGAACGTAAGAACAGATTCAGATTAAGACTACAGACGACAGAATTCCAGGTTCACTCTTGCCTTCAGTTTTTCGTTAAGCCTGTTTTTAGAAAACTATTTCACCCTTTTTAAACTTTCTTTTTGGTTGAATCAAGTTGAATAAAATTCTATTCAGTGAGTTTTCACGGGCTTTAAAAAGCCCCAAAAAAAGTCCTACTTATCTTCAATAGTGATGGTTAATGTCTTCTCCTCCTCGGGGGTCCCTTTGACCCGCGGTGTCCCCCAGGGCTCCGTCCTCGGCCCCTTACTCTTAAGCAGATATAAGCTACCGTTAGGTCACATGACAAACAGTTTCAGTCTCATTTTTCAATAAGAAGTAGAGACTCAGAAGTATTCAACCAAACTGCTGATCAGGAACATCAAAGGATTTCATTTCTCAACTAACGTCTACAAATAAAAGGACGCCATAAACTGACAGACTGGTGACGGGTTAGCAGAACCACCGTGTGTATGATCTGGTCATGTTCTATTTACGGCGCCGGCGTTGAGACGGGTCACAGGAGGCCTCCGCCGTTTCCACGCTCGTTGCAAGAAACGCCGAACGAACATCTGCCCGCCTATGAATAATGAGAAAACATGTAATTACATCACGGCCGCGCCTCGGGATAGCCCCCTCACATGTGTTCAAATGAATTCCTCCGATGCCCTCTGCTTGACTTTTATGTGAAGAGCCTGGAACCCCATCATCAAGCAACGCTCCCCCCCCCCACCCCCCACCCCCTCCACCCCACGGGAAAAAAAAAACCAAAAGCGGAATTTTTTCTTTGCAGCAGCTCCTACCAGCCTCTTCCTGTATCAAACCCCCGCGTCGGACCCCCAAGGTGTCCTTCTGCCTGTTTACTGACAGACCGCAGGCGTCCGATGATTAATCTTCTTCTGAGACGCGCCGGTTTCTCTGGTAAAACAGCCGCCGCTCGCAGCTACTTCACCTCCACCAAGGTCAATTAGCGTCAGTGTCTCACTCTTAATTGTATCCCCGGTTTTCCAACCGACAGGCAGATAAGAATAATCTCAAAGATCGAAGACAAAGAAGAAGAATTTTTTTTCATTCCGCTACAAATGAGCACCGCCTTAAGAAAAACAATCAATTATTAAGCGGGCTACTACTGCTGGTTTAAAAACGCACCATGGATAATTCAGTGAGGCCGCATACCATTACATTACACGTGATGCAATTTCTATCCCGTTTGCATCAGTTTGACGGCCTCATCCACGTTGGTGACGCAGCTCCACCCCCGTGGACCATCCTGACCGATTAATGCAAAGATCGGATACCCAAGGAGCTTCGCTTTTTCGGATATTAATAACCAGCAGATATTCAATAATCCCAGTAGAAGTTTAACGAAAGTTCAGTGAGGATATATTTGCCAATTTAGCACTTATTTATTTTACAATTAGGACATTCATGTCGCTCATGCATTTCTAGTAGTCGGCCGTCATCCAAGATCTAAGACAAGAAAAGTTATTATTTATTTACTTAGATGCCACTGATGAAGTCGCTACCCCTCCTGTGGTCCACTCACGACAAAACATATCAAGCAGTAAGTCTTAATGAAAAGAATAAATCTCTTAAAACGTTGCAAACGTCAAAATGCAACAACCTGGGCGTATCCTTGAAAAGACCCCAATCCCAGTAATCCCCTTATTGAACATCCCCTGATCATGTCTGAAAAATAGTGTTTTTTGTAAAAGAGCTCCCCCTAGCGAGTAAATACGAACTATTAGAGTAAGACACGATATAAACAAGATATATGTCCTTAAAATGATTCATATGCACCAAATCTGGACCAAATCGGAATGTTGAAATCTTTATGTAAAACAAAAACATATTTTTTGAAAAAGTGCTCCCCCTCATGGGTACAAGAGGAACTGTAAGGGTCAAGTGCATATATGAAAGCTAGATGGACTAAAATTGAGACTAAATCCGACCAAAAAAACATTTGGAGATAAATCTCCCCCTAGTGGTACAAATTTACTACAGACCTTTCCCAAAATCAACCCAGTTCTTCCTCGCACAACAGGTGGTTGTCAAATTTGAAAATGACCCTGAAACTGTTTTGGAGTTATCGCGTTGACAAGAAGGATTTGCTGCAGCGGCGACAAAATTCCAATCTTCCATCGTTACTAACGCATTAATTAACTTTGTGGGGTTATTACCGATTAATGTTTTTTTAAGTAGTCCCTTGAAACTTGCCTCAGTGCCGGTTTCAACGATCAAGTCTGTTCATGATAACTCTCAATATCTTCATATTTCTTTTTTTCTACCTTCTACGCTACTTTCTATCAGAATCCAAGCTCCACTAGCGCACATCCACTTATCTGCTGTCGTGTGGTAGCTACCTCTTCCCAGCAACACTCTCCAGCTCATCCAGGGCCATCCTGAGACATTTCTAAGACCTGATGAGTTATTCAGTCCCTCCAGAGAGTTCTGGGTCCACCCTGGAGTTTCCTTACCAGTTGGACGTGACTAGATCACCACCAAAAGGAGGCGTCCAGGAAGATCCTTTCTGCGCATAAGTAGAAGAAATGGATGAATTATTGGATAGTAGCTAATGTCTGGGATGGATAGCCTCGGCTCGCCATGTGCATCAATGACCCTTTGGTACCCCTGATCCAGGTTGTCCCTCCTTAGATCACTTTGGTAGGTTCTAACCACTGCACACCAGTACCGCCCACCAGGACCTGCATATATGGAGATACCCATTCAGCAAATACAATTTAAACCCTTCTCAGAGATGCTCAGATCCTAACGCTCGACAATGTTTCCCTGCTTCCGACATCAACTTCACGACCCAAAGGTTCACTTCCTGTCTGAGACATTCCACGCACTGACAGGTAGCATCAACTTCACCTGTGGTCATAATGTTATGGCTGATCGGCGGTATATTCTGTCAGCCTTCGAAGAATATCTGAGGGATGACCTCTTCACCTACCCCAAGGACTAGTGGAGCCAAAAAGGAAGCACACCAATTCTCAGAGGGTCTGAAAAGTCCGTCTGACATTATGACTGGATATTCTTAATTGCTCATTAATTAGAGCAATAATTAAGCCTCTGCCGATCGCCCCCTCTCGTTCTCTCTCTCTCCCGGTGTGACCCCCCCATGGGAGGGGTCAGAGTGGAAAAAATGAGAAAATAAACCCGGCATTCATTTGGATCCAGCCGACAGGAGGAGCCTCCAGCCATCGGGTCCAGGACTGTTGGCTCTAAAGATACTCTTCCTCGTTCCCGCGCTGCGAATCCCAGATTGTCGTATCGCCGCCTCTTCCCATAACAATTCATCAAAGGCGGCTGAGCTGTCCTCAAACCATGTTAGCCTTTTCCCCGGAATCAGGATGACTGACGCTATTGTGAGGAAATTGTCTTTTGAGAAATGGTTGTACTTCCTGCTGCAATATCCGAGTCGGACCGGAGAGGATTGGTTTCTCTCTGCGGCAGAACTTATTCTCGTTGCCCTTTTTAATGGAGGGGGTTGTTCTGTCAGATCGACTGGTGTTACTTCAGCATGAAGGATTCATGCTTTTGCTGGCAGCTCTTTCTCAATCAGCAGACGGGAAAAAATACCATGAAACATTGGCGTGAGCCGGCGCCGCCATTCATTGTTTTTCTGACCCGCGGGTCGGCTTGTGTCTTTTTTTAAAGTTAATGTGTAAAACATCAAACAGCCAAGCGTCGCCTGGGAAAAGCTCGTCTGAACTTATTTTAATTAGACCGCCCTCATAGAAGAGTGACAGCGCGGCTCGCTTGAACTCAGGCCCCTCCATGTTGATACTGAAGTTAAAAAGCCCGTCTAGTCATGCTGGGTTCATTATGACGGGACAGAACAAAGCAAAGAGAAGAGGTGGAGGAGGTGGGGGTGGATGGATGGGTAAAAAAACAACAACATCTGACTGTTTCACAGGAGAACAAAGTTTATTTATTTATACTGTTAGCATTTTTGTTTCAAAGCATGGGAACATTCCCCCCACCTCAACCGGAGCGTCTTTGTTATTCCAGAATGAAGCTCCGCCCACTGGAGAACCTCAGACGGATTTTAGATTAAAGTATAAAATTACATATCAGTCCACCATCGTTTTCAATTTTTCTTTCCTCATTACCAACACTTCTCTTTTTACAGTGTTTAAAATTGAGTTAAAATGCTGCAGGAATAAAATTATGTCAGATTTGTAGACCAGTAATAAAAAAATAAAAAAAACTTTTTGTTTTATATTTACAGATTTTTATTTTTGATGGTATATGCGTTTTCTGAAAAAGAATTTCCAAAGTTGGTGTATCAATTTTTCCTACTTTTGGGGTGTATTCATGCACCGTAAAAAGAAAATTGAACTCAAAGAAATTACCTCACCTATAACTTGAATTAAGTTCAGGTTATAGGTGAGGTAACCTGACCTCCTTCTGACCTTCTCCGTTCTTCTCCATCAACACTCAGAGCAAACATCTCATCTGTGGCGCTCAAGAACTGTCTACTCTTTTCAAGCTCATTCCAAGCTTATGATAAATAAAAAATGACAGACTGCACCTTTAATGCTGTTACTTGTGGTGGAGTATTGTAACAGCGTGTCTGTTACTGACGCAGTAAATGAATCTGAGTGTGTTTCCACAAAGAGGGAAGGAAAGACCAGATCACAGAGAAGACGAGAGGCTGTCAGGAAGCCAGACCTCCAAAATAAAAGCGCGACCCTGATGGTAATTGAGACGCGCCTCTGGGACGGATCCGTCGTTCCTGCAGAATCACAAAGGGGACCCTGACCCTGAAATCCGTATTTCCTCCAGCTCTGGTTAGAGTGGGCTCGTGGAGCAGTTTTGGCAGTCAGCAGTATTCCCTCTAAATGAGTTTGCTCTCCTCTCTGGGAAGCCAAATCTACAACGCAGCTACTTTGGCATTTAGAAAATCCATTTACCGTGATTGAATCCATCCAGCTGAAACCACTACAGCCGGCCGGCTCCTCCGCAAGAGCCGCTACATCTCACATATGTTTTCCTGAAACACACCGAGGAGAAGGAGCAATCTCCATATCAATGCAGAGGGAGAGAAGAAGCGACAGCCGCGCTATTATTCCAGAGGAGGATCAGAATCCCGCCTCAAACACGAAGCGGCCGGAGTGACAGGCAGCTTTAAGCACCGGAGATATTAGACGTGTTTCGACAGGAAGGCTTATTCAGCAGGAGGCCCGCTCTATAATCACATTTTTTCCATTTTGGCGAGCGCTACCTCCTGCAGTATGACATCATTTTATTATTGGTGGCGGTCCAGAAGCTCATCCCACCCAGAATGATGGGTTCCAGCGCCAAGATGATCCGAGAAGAGGAGGGGGGCTGGGGGGAGGGTTGGTACTGGTTTGTGTTTTGACGGTGGATTAGTTCAGGACGGATTTGATGTTTGCAGAAATGATGATGTCATTTGTTGATGGAGATGTGTTTCCTGTAGAGGCGTCAGAAGGTAAACTTCTAGTTCTGGTCTGGTGTATGGAGACAGAACCAGAATTTAACTTCATATCAACATCGACCAACCAGAAAGAGAAACTACCCAACTACAACAAACAAACAAACAACTAGAACAATCAATGAAAACAAACAAACAAACAACCAAAACAGCCAGCAGACTGAAAAAACCCAAACCATCAAACAACCAGGACAACCAATCGACCAACCAAAACAACTAACCAACCATAACCACAAACCAGAACCACAAACCAACCAACCAGAACCATCAACCAACCAGCACCACCAACCAACCATAACTACCAACCAACCAACCAGGACAACCAATCAACCAACCAAAACAACTAACCAACCATAACCACAAACCAGAACCACAAACCAACCAACCAGAACCACCAGCCAACCAGAACCACCAACTAACCAACCATAACCACAAACCAACCAACAAGAAGTACCAATCAACCAGAACCACCAACTAACCAACCATAACCACAAACCAACCAACCAGAACTACCAATCAACCAACCAGAACCACCAATCAACCAACCAGAACTACCAATCAACCAACCAGAACCACCAACCAACAAACCAGAACATTGTTCTACTGATGCATAAAGATGATTATTGGAACTTCGTAGTAACGTAGTTTTCATGCTGCGTCAATCAGGCCCGGTCTGAGCGTCGGACTCAGAGGGTCCAAGAACCAACTGTCTGTAGTTTCTTGGATTTAAGTGTTTCATTTCACTCTGGTGTCGGTCCATCGGGTCTGATCTCTGAACACTCCTGTTCTCCCAGTGGCAGCTTATTGGTTCTTTAGGAGTTCTGTTCAGCACGATAGGTTTTTAAGTTGAGTTGATTTGAAAAGTCTGAGTTCAGTTCTTTTTACTCGGTCCAGAACTTTCCTGCTTTACTTTTGTAAGAATAGAAATCTTATTTTGGAGTAAATAAAACACAAACATTGTTTACAAACATCATCCTGCCCTCCAGCTTCGTCCCTCAGGGTCTGTTTGATGATGTCATCATTGCATTTACTCCCATCATGCATTGTTTACTTCTCTAACAGACGGTGTGGCAGGAAGTCACTCCACATGTAAACAAGTAAACACAAATATGTTGTCTTGATGAAAACACCAGAGAATTTTAAATCCTCTCAGATCCAGATCCTTCAAGACTACCTCAAGAAAGGTGTGTGCGTGTGTGTGCATGTTTGTGTGTGTGTGTGTGCATGTGTGTGTGTGTGTGTGTGCACGTGTGTGTGCACGTGTGTATGTGTTTGTGTGAGTGTGTGTGTATACGTGTGCCTGAGAGTGTGTGTGTATACGTGTGCCTGAGAGTGTGTGTGTGTATATTTGTGTGTGTGAGAGAGTCTGTGTGTGTATATACGTGTGTCTGAGTGTGTGTGTGTGTGTATATACGTGTGTCTGTGTGTGTGTGTGTGTGTGTGTGTGTGTGTGTGTGTGTATACGTGTGTCTGAGTGTGTGTGTGTATATACGTGTGACTGAGAGAGTGTGTGTGTGTATATACGTGTGTCTGAGTGTGTGTGTGTATATACGTGTGTCTGAGTGTGTGTGTGTGTGTATACGTGTGTCTGAGAGTGTGTGTGTGTATATACGTGTGACTGAGAGAGTGCGTGTGTGTATATACGTGTGTCTGAGTGTGTGTGTGTATATACGTGTGTCTGAGTGTGTGTGTGTATATACGTGTGTCTGAGTGTGTGTGTGTGTATATACGTTTGTCTGTGTGTGTGTGCGTGTGTGTGTGTGTGTGTATACGTGTGTCTGAGTGTGTGTGTGTATATAAGTGTGTCTTAGAGTGTGTGTGTGTATACGTGTGTCTGAGTGTGTGTGTGTATATACGTGTGTCTGAGTGTGTGTGTGTGTGTATACGTGTGTCTGAGAGTGTGTGTGTGTATATACGTGTGACTGAGAGAGTGCGTGTGTGTATATACGTGTGTCTGAGTGTGTGTGTGTATATACGTGTGTCTGAGTGTGTGTGTGTGTGTATATACGTGTGTCTGAGTGTGTGTGTGTGTTCACACAGAGAGAGAATATTTCACACGGTGTGATTACAAAAAAGTGGATTTATCTTCAGTGGAGGTTCTGATCCTGAGGACGGCGGGGAGCCAAGGAGCTGCTGACCTTCACTGCTGGCTGTTTATGTTCAGTCCTGTAAGCTGCTGACTGGAGGGGGCTGGAGGGGGGGGACTTGGGGGGAACTACACACCATCTCATGAATGTACAGAGAGGCGGGGGTCTCTGGTGGGTTGGGGTTTATTTGGTGTAAAGTGAATGAATGCATGCAGACACACTCACACTCTGCTCTGAAGTACGGAGGCTGTTTGGGGCCAATAATCACAAACGTTAATAAAGACAAATGATCCTTCGGTCAAATCCTGTGTTCTCTCAGCGTAAGGAAGGACAGGGCCGATCAGCCATAACATTAAAACCACCTGCCTCATATTGTGTAGGTGTCATAGATGGTTTCTGTTTGTGCTTTCCCCCTTCCTCCTCCTCCTCCTCCCTCCTTTTTCACCTCCTTGTCTGTTTCTCCGTGTATGACTGTGGGGGCGGAGTATTCTACTTCCTGTTGAGGCTGTTGCCAATCAAGCTCCACACCTGTGGCTTATCTCATCAATGGAGCCTCAACATTATTCCCGGTTCATTCCGGTCGCTGCTGGATCGTCCTACGGCCACAGACAAACTTCCAGGCTTTTCATTCCCAGAGTTTTGTTGAATGATTGCTGATCGCATCCATTGTTGTGCTCAAACGTCGACTCACTGCTACGTCCTACTCTCCCCCCTCCCCGGTGAACGTAGAGGACTTAATGCTCACTTCCTGCCAAGTTCTCACAGCCTTGATATCAGACCCAATGATGGGGGGGGTACGCTATCAGCGCCCAGTGTGAACATTAATGACGCCCATCGTTTGAATTGTACTTGGTCTCTCTGGGGATTTTCAGCCTTTTGAGTCAGAAAATGAACAGAACTCATAACAGCAGCCCCCCTTTTTCCCGCCAACACCAATATAGCTGCAGCTCCGCAGGCTGCATATCAGGACCCTTAAAACTAGGGTTAAGGTTTGACTGACGGCTGGATGAGCTCTTAAAGGGTGAGGGTGGGGGTTTGATCATGTCCCTCCCACTGACAGGTTACCATGGTAACGAGAGAATCAAAGTTATTCTGACTTCATCTGCCAGTGGTTATAATGTTCTGGCTGATCGACGTATAAAGTATTTTCTCAGCTTCAGTCAGAGGACGAGAAATGTAGCGTTTGACTGATTAAATAAAACTGTTAATCATTAAACACTGATAGGAGATATTATGGGCTGGAACCGGCCCGACTTCAGGGAACCAAAAGACACTCGGCTATTTGTGCCAGACTTTCTTTTTTTTTCTTTTTTTTTAAATGGACCCAAATGTTATCAATCACCGAATCCCCTCTTTACAAAATCTGACGCTAATGAATGAAATTACAGGCCGGTACACGTGTCGCACTCAAGGCCCGCCGTATTAAACCAATGTCCTACAACCAGCCCGTGAGCCAGCGGCTGGTTTCTGCTCCGTCTACTCCAGAACCTCCTGCAGAACCCGGGGAGACGTTGCCATGGTTATCCATCGACCGGGAAACTCTGCTCTAACAGAAGAACGATTAATCACTCAAAACAACACGGGAGTCGACAGGAGAGCAGGTGGAAGAAAATAATCAGAGATTAGCATTTAAAAGGTTTGAGAAAGATTAGCATGAGAAGGGATGTGAACCCATGAACACCCGAGGGGTGTGAGGGGATCCCCCCCAACACCGCGCTGTGATTAGTCATGTAACGTTTCCTCAAAGGAATAAAACCCAGTCTGGTCCAAATAATTATTACTGCCTTAATGTTACTCTTTGTTTTACAGTAACTTTCTATTTGCTCTCATTTAATCACTATAATTTACAGTAACTTAATAATTACTGCCATCTAATTACTGTTATTGATTTTACAGTAACTTACAACTTACTGCCATCTAATTACTGTTATTTATTTTACAGTAACTTACAACTTACTGCCATCTAATTACTGTTATTTATTTTACAGTAACTTACAACTTACTGCCATCTAATTACTGTTATTTATTTTACAGTAACTTTCAACTCACTACTATCTAATTACTGTTATTGATTTTACAGTAACTTACAACTTACTGCCATCTAATTATAGCACTTTATTTTACAGTAACTTTCTATCAGTTCCCATCTAATGACTATAATTTACAGTAACATACTAAATACCTGCCGACAGTTAATGACTGTTTTTCATTTGATCGTTAATGACAGTTGAATACTATTAAAGTGTTATTTATTATACAGTAAGAGTGATTTTGACAGTACATGTTTTACAGTGTGTTGATGGGTTCTGGCCCATGCTGCTGATGATGGCGGGTCGCGGCCCGGTCCAGTGGAATGATTGAGGGTATTTCTGCTGATTATCTGCGCCTGAAAGCCTGATCTGATAAGAGGCGTGTAATTCCATGAGGCCTGCAGATCCCGCTGGACCCACATCGAGCCAATCCGTAAACGAGGCGCTGCTGCGAGGTCCAACTCAGATGGCCTGAATACTGTAAGAGTTTGGAGCCGGACGTAGACACCAGGAGAAGTTCTGAATGGATTCATCTGAGCTGGCGTCTGGGATGACCTGCTGCTTGAATGACGACATGAGCTGCGAGAATAGATCAATGGAGGAATGTGATTTACTAACATGTTCTGGTCGGGACATGTTCTGGAATGTGGATGGAAGAATGTGTCCAATCCTCAGGAAATAGTGTCAGTTGTCATGGGTTTCGGTTTTTTCGGTAAAATCGGAAAGATCGTCCTCAAAGATCAGGGACCGTCTACAAAGATTAAGAGTGTCAGTAAAGATTAGGGACTGTCAATAAAGATTAAGAGTGTCAATGAAGATTAGGGACTGTCTATAAAGATCAGGGGCTGTCTACAAAGATTAGGGACCGTCTAAAAAGATCTGATTGTCTATAAAGATAAGGGACCGTCTACAAGAACTGTGATGGAGTAGGGAAAGTAATGGCAGTGTCTATATATATATATATATATATATATATATATATATATATATATATATATATATATATTTATACAATAGGCTCCAGCCCCCCTACGAAGGTAAATGAAGGTAAATTAATTGAGTCCCAGGACAATGTTCATATTCTCCTGTGACTCAATTAATTTACCTTCATCTAAGACAGAGAAGTGTCTCACAACAGATCATCCTCCCTGAGATTGGCAGCAGCAGTGTTGTAACAACTCAGACTTCAGAAACAAAATGACAAAAAGTGCGACTGATTTACATTGTGATGGTGGTTATTTTTCCTCCCCAGGCGAGGCGGCAGTAAGCCTCCGTAGGCAGAAGAGCAAAAGAGGCCAATAAAGCCGGATGTCAGGAACGGATCACCGTGAGATTCAATAAAGTGGATATATCAGCTTTATGGAGGCTGACTCCAAGGACACTCATTAACTTCTCTTTCTTTCTTTTTTCCTGTCTAACGACGCCCTCAGGTCCGACCCGCTGAATAAGTCCAGTAATAAATTCCCCCCGCAGCGCCCCGCCTTCGCCCTGATGAGATCTCCACCCTGGAGCGGCACAAACTCTCCTCTGCCACCATTACACCCAGAAAGACCACCGCCAGAAAACAAGATCGATGACACCATCTGTCTGAGTAAAAGTACAAGTACTCAAAGTACTAATGGTACAAGAAGTACAAGTACGAGTAAAAAAAATAAAACAAGTACAAGTACTGAAAGTACAAAAAGTAGAAGTCGCTGAAGTACACGAAATCAGTCATACTTAGAATATAAATAGTGCAAAAATCGGTGGTACTCATAGTGTAAAAAGTACAAAAGGTAGTATTACCAAAGAAGAAAAAAGAAGCAGTACTTAAAGTATATAAAGTACACAAAAAAAAAAAATGTTTTACAAAAGTAAGAAAGGAGAAGCACTTGAAGTACTTTAGGTACAAAACATAATCCAACTTGGAGTATACAAAGTACAAAAATTGGTTGTACTTAAAGCACAAAAAACTAGAGGAATAAGAAGGAGAGAAAAAAGAGCAGGAAGAAGATCCGTCGCCTGGTTTCTGTGTGACACCTGTGAGCGTAGGCGTCAAACAGCTTGGCAGCATCTGAAAATACACAAACACCGTTTTAGCAATCGGCTTGTTGGTGTTCATTTTGCTCATGTAACACACGGGCCAGTCTAATTCCTGGGCTCCATTGATATTCCCTCACTGTGCGGCTGAACAAACATTGTACTCCGTTTGATTTTCTGTTCAGGATTAACGGGGTGAAGCTGCTCTCGAGTGTTTTTTAGTTCAGGTTCTTAAAAGCTCAGATATAAAGTCTCACACACACCCACATACACACACTCACACACAGTTTATATAAAGTAAACTGTATCGCTCTCAACGCACACAGATAAGAGATAAAGTGATTTATTTATTTTATCAGGGGTTGATTGATGAGTACAGAAGGAGAAAACTTGAATGTCCATTTCCTCTTTTAAAGCTCATTTATGGAGATGGAGATAGAGATGAGGGGTAACTGAGGGGGTTCATCGTCTGAACGGGAAGCCACCAGGATTCCCTCCTTTGAAGGTTTTCTCAGGCATGTCCACAGAGGAGGGGAACAGGGGAAGACGTTTGTGAACATTTTGACAACATTAAACATCTGTTGTCTACCTGAACCTCCATGCGAACCCTCGCACCCATCCCAGCAACATCTCCAGGATACTTACCCCTGGTCCACCAATCAACCGCAATCCTGGTAGTTCGATTAGTACAGCGTGCCCCTGGTAGTCCAAGTAGTACTACGTGCCCCTGGTAGTCCAAGTAGTACAACGTGCCCCTGGTAGTCCAAGTAGTACAACGTGTCCCTGGTAGTCCAAGTAGTACAACGTGCCCCTGGTAGTCCAAGTAGCACAACATTCCCTGGTAGTACAAGTAGTACAACGTGCCCCTGGTAGTACAAGTAGTACAACGACAGATTGTATTCTCTCCAATATTCATGAATTTGTGAGAAGAAAAAAAAACTGAACAGATTTTTTTACGTGAGCTTTTGGTTTGCGCATAGACTTTTCGTAAACAGTTTCTGGGCTGTTTACTCTGCCTTTGTAGCACACAGTCCTTTGTATTCCACTGCTTTTTATCTGGTCGTCTGCTAATTAACTCTGCTCTTCATTAGGGATGTTGTGGGCAAATGAAATCATCAAAGCTTGGCTGAAATGTGATACAGAATAAAAGAGAAAAAAAAAACAGACCGTGATCCCTATCGCCAATTAGTCATGCATTTCTTTAAAAATGCCCAAAAAACTACTAAGTAAACATGACTGTTTAAGACTTTAAGGGTTTAATCTTGATAGATGGACACCCCTAGAAATAAAACAGCCTTTATTAACTTCAAGGTTTGTGTGAAATAACTCAGAGAGCAATCAGCTTTTTGTGCATGGCTCCATCACCAAAATTGAGATATAGGGCTCTTTTACACCAAAGGGATATAAATATATGTGAAAACATGTATAAATAAGCCTTTTTGTCAAGCTAGAGGTAGGAGACATATGGAGGCATTACAGATCCAGTTATCCAGTTATTCCACTTCCAGTGGTCCTGGAGAGCCAGAAACACAGACTGGGATTTAAAGCTCGGGATGAAATCCTGGGCTCCTGGTGTGATGTTCTGCCTCATCTATCCTCTGATGAATCCATCACCCATATCCTGGCACCGCGCTGCCGTCTGAATTCATAAATAGACAATATTAGCATAAATGTGCAGAGAGGAACTTTAAAGAGAGCTCTGACAGAACGCCCCGATGAACGGTTCGACCGCGGAGAAATAAGGAAATACCCACATCTCTCCAGAGAGATCAGCGTAAATGTTAAGTATCGACATAATCTCCGTCAAAAATCACAGCCTCGGCTGAACTCGCTGATATTTTCCTCCCGTTCCGGTAAATGAGCCGTTAATAATTCCTTTTCATGCCGTGTGAATGTGGCGTGATGGGGAGGCGTCCGCAGGCGCCAGCACAATGCGCTAGCATTAGCGACCTCGCTGCGGGATTTCACTATTTTTGCATCTGCGATGGGGCCTCCCTCTGCTTCTCCGTGAAGTCGGGTTCCCCGGCCGTGAAGTCGGTCTCACGTGGGAACGCATTCCCCAGATTCACAGATTTAAAAAAAAAAAAAAAGGAGCATCCATTTCATGTCCTTTATCGTCACTTTTCAGGCGGACAGAAAAGGTTGTTTACTATTTCCGTCGGGTAAACAAGTTATCCTGCGGTCAAATGGAGCGTCTGCAAAATGAAATGGTGACTCCGTGTCCCGACCCGCTCTACTTCCTCTTTTTCTCTCTGCGTGGAAGTCGGCGTTATATAACTGCAGACATTTCTGCTTCTCCAGTTTTGGATTTTTAGAACAATTATAGTAAGTTTTATTTGTACAGAACCATTAGAAGCTATTTTTTTTTTACAGAGTCTTTATTGAGAAAATGAAACTCAGGAAAACAACAAAAACCATGACAGCCAGCAAATGTAAAAATATATAAAAGCAAGGAGACGGAATTCAGAGAAATTGTAAATGAATAGCCATTGAACACAAAAAGGTCATGAAGACGAGGCAGCGACAAAATAACATGTTGAAGATGGATAAAGAAATAAGCAAAAAGAGATCCTGAGACATTTTTCGCTTGTATCGTCTTTACGTTGTTGTAATTTAACCGTAACGTCGGGCAAATCATGGAAACGGCATTTATCTCACGGCACGGTTTGTATTAACGAAATAAATGAAAAACGGTTTCATGGATCATTTTCTAATTTGATGAACACATAGACCTTAGTGCGAGGAAGAACTGGATTGATTTTGGGGAAGCTCAATTATATATTTATGATACAAGGGGGAGGTTGTACAACGCAGTGGATCGGGGGCCTTTCAGGGACGTAGTCCTAACAGGCTGGACATACGATGAAGATATAACGTAAATATCCAGTATAATAAAACTATAAGAGGACAAAAATGTCCAGTCGATGACATCATCACGGACAAAATGATCGGAAGCCAAATGAAAAGTTTCGTCCCACAGTGGGCGTTCAGTGGCGGGAGAAGCCCAGGACGTAGCAGCAGCGATCAGGTTGCCATGATGGTTCCGATCGGCTGGAGGCCAATCCCCCCCCCAGCCACCCCCCCCACCCCCCACCCCTCCCTGTGTTATCAGCGAGCAGGAGGACATTGTCCTCTGAGAGGATGTGGTTCCCGTTATCTCCCGTCACCTGACACGCACAAAGCAGTCGGTGATGAATCTCTCCCTTTTTTTATTTTTTTTATCAACCCCACTCCTCAAACAACGGCGCCTCCCCGATCCGGCCCATCGACGCGGCGACCGAGGCGTTATTGTTTCCTACAAACAAACGGGACGAGATAGCGGCGGCCGGGCGGTTAGTGATTGATTACAGGAACATGGCAGCTTATCGGCTAAGAACAAAAAAACATGGGCGCTTATCATCCACAACAGAGAAAATGGAAAATAAGAACGGGGTCAAGAGGTCAGGTGTATCGGTGACCCGATCCGGATCGGAACAGCGACCAGCACCAGAACGCATGGATTTATTTGTAGCCCAGAGCAGGAATGTTCTCAAACATCACAACGATCTTCTTTTTTTTCTTTCCTGTGGAGGATACGGCGCGACCGTGAGGTGACGGGTCATTAACGCCTCTCCTCCTTTTTTTTCTTCTTTTTGGACGCGGCGCTGATGGCAGCCTCCACCTTCAGCAGCGGGAAAACAATACCGTCCTTCACCGCGGCCTCCACCCTCCGGAGCTCAGAGACACGGTGTTTGACATTCACTGTAAGACACGGTCGTTTATTTTCTGGACAGAACATATCCGTTTTATTCTGGAAATAACCATCTGATCAACCGCGTCAGGTGACGGCGCCACTGTTTGAGGGAATGTGTGTGAATTATTTCTATCAGTGTGAAGGATCTAAAAACTAAACCTGACTAAAAATGAAAGAAGAAGCTGGAGCACAGGAGCAGGATTGTTGATTTGTTGTGCAGAAACCAACTGGATGGATTCCCATGAAACTTGGTGTTGTGTTTCGACGTCCTCTTTTCCTGCAGATTTGAAGGCAACTCCAGGAATCTTTTATATCCTTCCTCTGCAGTGAAGGAGGAGTATTCCTTAGTACAGTACTTCCTGTACTCACTGAGTACTCACTGTACTCACTGAGTACTTATTGTACTCACAGAGTGTTTGACGACGAGGGTCCCGTTCCATCTGGTGGAAACCAAACACAGCATTCAACCAGAAGAACATCTGACCTATGGTCCAACATGGAGGTGGAACGTTGAGACGATCTGCTGCTTCAGGACCAAAACGACTCGCCATCATGGAGGGAAACATGGATTCTACTGAAGGAAAATGTCAGGTCATCAGTCTGTGAGGTCATCAGTTTGTGAGGTCATAAGTCTGTGAGGTCATCAGTCTGGGAGATCATCAGTCTGTGAGGTCATCAGTCAGTGAGGTCATCAGTCTGTGAGGTCATCAGTCTGGGAGGTCATCAGTCTGGGAGATCATCAGTCTGTGAGGTCATCAGTCTGTGAGGTGTCTGTGAGGTCATTAGTCTGTGAGGTGTCTGTGAGGTCATTAGTCTGTGACATCATCAGTCTGTGAAGTCATCAGTCTGTGAGGTCATCAGTCTGTGAGGTCATCAGTCTGTGAGGTGTCTGTGAGGTCATCAGTCTGTGAGTTCATCAGTCTGTGAGGTCATCAGTCTGTGAGGTCATCAGTCTGTGAGGTCATCAGTCTGTGAGGTCATGCGGTGAGACAATAATACCGACCGGAAGGATAAGTCCACCTCTCATCAAAGTCTGGACCTGAACCCCACTGAGATGCTGTGGTGGACCTGATAAGATCAGTTCCTGCACTGAAGCAGTTCTGTAGAGAAGAGTGGGCCAAAGTTCCCCCACTGTGATGTCAGAGACAGAACTCCAGTCATCAGGAGGGTTTGGCTGAGATGGAGCTCCTAAAGAGCAAACATGTAGATCTTCAGCTCAGGGTGGTGAATACTTTTTCACGCCAGTGAGTTCCGTTTAACATACTCCACCGTGTGACATCACTGCTCCTGAAAATAAACGAGTTTCTGGATCTGAGCTGTTTAAAAAAAAGTGTCTCCTTTTCTAAAAACAGTTTTTCCTGCAGCACCTGTTTTATTTATTTGTTGTTTTTTTGTCTGGATGTGCAGATAAAGTCAGACAAACATTTGTTTTTACCCTCTCCTGATTAAAAATAGCGTTCCCTCCGAGCGAGATCTCCTCCTTTGATGCGCTCCGCTCACATGTGACATTAACATTTTCTTTGAAAAACAAAATGTGCATAATGACAGAAACCGGTTTATTTCCGTCTTCGTCGTCGGCTCCGGCTCTTTACCTCCAATTACGGAGGAGCTTAAAGCGGCAGCGAGTGATGATGGAGGAGAAAATAGTGTGCTTCTATCTTCTTAACGTAATGAAACTGTTTTCTCAGTTTGCTGATCTCCACTGACCTGAAAATCACAGCTTTGCAGAGTTTTTGGTTCCGTTCAGCTCAGCTGTGGAAACAAACTGCTAGGTGTCTAGCAGAGTTCATATTTAGATGGACTGAAAGGGTGTTCAACATTAAATCGGCATTAGTAGTCACTTTCTGCAGCAATTAAACCATTAATACTTAACGCGTTTGAATAATATCATATGTATCCATTAAGGCCTTTTTTTTCCAGACCGAAGACAGGATGTTTGATCGAGGAGATGTCTCACTCTTGCATATTTAGTCCAGCTGGAACAGAAAATGACAGTGGCCGACGGGGGTAAAACGCACTGCAACCTTCAACCTCGCTGCAAAAGAAAATCCATTTGCAAAAGCCAAAAGCAAACAGAGGTGTTTACGAAAGCCCTCAAAAGTGATGCATCCGCGAGATATTTTTATTGCGTCATTTAGTGAATAAAGCAGATTAAGAGAACAAACATTAACAAATAAATGTGATAATGGCCCTAACATGAACAGAACCCAAAGCTAGAGTAAACAAGGTGTTTATACCTGCTGAAGAAAACTCTTTAACACCATCGCCCATTTGTTTTTTCAGAATGTCACATACAAAAGCTTTTAAAATGGTGGTTAAGATTTTTAAGACTTTTGATGGTCCGTCGTTAGCACTTCGCTGTGGAGATAAAACTCCTCTCTGCTGGAGGATCTCTGTCGGATGCTGCAGGTTTCCATTAAGGTAATTTTTTTTCTCTGCTGCATTCATTCACTTCCCTTCTCAACCCCTCCTGGGCTTGCGGCAGGGAAGCAGCACCACAGCATGACGGTGCTTTCAATGTGGGGATTTTGTCTTTACAGCGTTGTACAACTCAGACTGTCAGTATTTAAGTGTTCAAACCTCCTTTTTTATTGAAAAGAAGACACCTGAAGATGGAAGTTTTTAGATTTTCTATCCTCCACAGAGGCTTTTATAGTGTTCAGCTTGACTGTACATGCAGGAAGTGATGTAAGGTGGCTCTGTTAAGAACAAAAAAAGGAAGTATGGGAAGAAATTATACGTTTTCTGTCCTGTGATCGAACACAAGAAAATACTAATACATGTCTGTTATGTTCCAATCACTGACAGGTAACCATGGTAACCATGTAATGTAATTCTGATTTCACCTGTTGGTGGTTATAATATAATGGCTGATCAGTGAACATTCATTTGAGCTACTGAAATGCAGTGGTTTGCATACAAATCCAACCTTTATTCCGGATACGAAGTGATGAAACCCTCAGCTGGATTTTTAACTATGGAGGGATTTAAAAACCTAAACCATCCGGGGCTCCAATCATTTCAACATCAAGCTCTGCTCACTTTACTTGATTTGTCCCCGAGGCATTTGCTGGATCAAAGTAAAGTAATTTGAATTCAATTTAATCCATTCATGCCAACATTTATACAGGTGAAAAATGAAACACCTGGCATGCAACATGTGAGACATTAAAATGAGATCAGAGTGATACATCTCTTTGTTAAGCAAGCTTTGGCACAGATTTATCACATTAATTATCACACCAACCATCGCAGCTCTGTGTGTCTGACGCCAAATATAGTCGGAGTTTCCGTTATTATTTTGATAATCACAATGATGAATAACCTGAAGTATATGAGGAAAAATGCAAATGAGATGAGATGAGAAGAGCGAACACAAAACCTCCAAAATGCAAGTGGACATAAAAACAAGTTCAAAGGAGAACAAAGAAGAAAACAAAAGTTTCGGGTTCAGATGTATTTAATTGTTCGAGTCTTTCATCACAGGACGTTGGAGAAAATAAACCTGACCTGATATAAGGCGAACAATGAAGGTGAAACATCCGGCAGGAAGTCCCGCCTTAAAGACGGATCTGCCGTCTGGGTTTATGATTACTGTGACGGTTTGAGTGTCCGACTTTATATTTAGCAGGAGCAGAAGAAGCAGAGGCGTTGACTCTAAGAGAGAAAGCCACCGCTGCCAGATTCACGTGTGAAAACTCTTTTTCAGCGAGACAGATGGAGCTTTGTCAGAAACGGCGGTCCTTCTGGCGCCGCCGTCTCCAAACACGTCAGATTATCCTTCATCACAACGCCGTTTGTCACACTTAGGGTAATATTTTTATGTTTTGTTATTGTGTTTTTGTTTTTTTTAAGGAAATAGCATTAAAAGGAATAGAAATAAATCCTTAAATAGAACAAATTATGCTGAAAATGACGATCAAAATGTAAGAATTTTATTTTTCATGGATTATTTGCTTTTATTTGACATTAAAAAAAGTTTGACTCAGTTATGATTAAGTCATTAAGTTGTGAAATGGTTATTCTTCTTAAAATAAGTCCTTTCTTTGGCTACCTGAACCCATAAGTCTATGAGGATAAAACGCCAGGCCCTGATCACCTGACTCAAACTTTTATCCCACTCTGAAAATACTGAAATAAAAAATCTCTCACAGAAAGTAATAGAAAGTTTTATGTAAATATTTATGTTGCAACGTTTGTGTTAAAGTAAACGTTTCATGAGTTTTGTTCAATTTTGTACGTTTTCTTTAACGTTTTTGTTTTTTTTGTTCGTAACTACTTAGTTACGTAAAGGAAAATTAAGTTTTGCTGTAAAAAAACTAAATACAAATAAAATAGTATATATGATAATAATAATTAAGATAATCCTCAAATGAATAAATAACTTATTGAAATTCAAAATACTTTTGTTTTTCAACAACAAATATAAAAAGACATTCTGTTTTATTTTTGACTAATATTATTTTTGCAGACTTTATTTTTGGGACACCAGAACTTTTAACTCCGAGTGAATAAACGCCGTCCTCCGGCTCGGAGCGTCAATATTTGGTCCCGCTGTGACGTAGGATGATGAATGATTCTGTCGAGTCAAGAGATGCATGGAATAAAAGAAATGTGGCGCCGCTGGCAGGAAAAAGAGCTGATGGAGGTCAAAGGCGCCACAGCGCCGGCGTCAAACGGCCCTGTCAGAATTTCCATCAAATGTATTGATCGATGCGGTGGCCATGAGCGTTTGCTTCGCCAGAACAGAGGAAGATGACGACTCAGGCTGTGATTCATCGATTCCTGCCTTCAGACTCGCTGTCAATAAACTGCAAACCTTATCAATCCGATATTCTTCGCCGCCGCCGCCGTGTAAATCCCCTTCATTCGCCAAATGAACTTCTAAGTGGAGCTCCTCTCTGTTCCCCAGCTCCTCTTCCTCACTGCAGATATCTGATCTCACAGGCCGGATTCAAACCGACACCCTGTCAGCAGCAGCAGAGGAGGAGGCGGAAGAAGAGGAGGAGAAGGAGGAGGAGGCGTCGCCACAAGCCCGACCACTCTGTCATCCAAGACGCCACTCTCAGGTTCTCCATCTTAATCACATCTCGTGGCTGGCGTTAGTGATCCTGATGGCGAAGGAGCATCAAGAATCTGACGCACACTTGGAGCACCCGGCAGCGGTCAGCTCTGTCGACAAATCCCCACAATGCATCAGCACACCTCGATGAGCGAATCTGATCATTAAGTGAGTTTATGGAAATGAGGCTGCTTTGTTGGAGTAATTGCAGGCAGGGATCTGCTTCAGCATAATCAGGCATGTAAGGTCATGAGAAATGATGGAGCAGCACTTCTCTCTCTCTCTCTCTCTCTCTCTCTCTCTCTCTCTCTCTCTCTCTCTCTCTCTCTCTCTCTCTCTCTCTCTCTCGCTCGCCTGCCACCTGGCTCATCTATCACAGCTGGAAGTGCTGAGACGGTGAGGGCTGCCAATAAACAATCCTCAGAAAAATGGAGCACACAGAAAATCCGCTTTCCAGCTGAGGGAGGGCCGCCGTGGAGACGCTAACTTCCTGTCCGCAGCTCTGGAGGCTCCTGCGGTTCTTCGGCGGCTCCTCCCCCGCGCTGCAGAGGTTCCTGTTGACGCATCTGTCGGGGAACGAATAACAGCTGATTTAAAAGAGACAAACACTTTACTTCAGTTACCTCAGTTACTCTGCGGGACATTTTTGTCCGAAACAGTGTTTTAACGGTGACCGACAGAAATAAACAGAGTAGAGCAGAAATAAAAACAACAAGAACTAAAAAGAAACTACAGGACAAATGTGTTTTTTTGGATTGCTCGTATAGAAACATTGTAGCATCCGTGCGTGTTCTTGAATCAGGTGATTTGTGATCCACAAACTCATGTATGCAGACGACTCTCCCTTCTATCCAGATCATTTAACGAATCCTGAGGACATATAATAATCCAATAGAACCGAGGAGCCCTCCCTAGAACCGAGGAGCCCTCCCTAGAACCGAGGAGCCCTCCCTAGAACCGAGGAGCCCTCCACAGAACCGAGGACCCCTCGGAGCAGACGGGTTCAGGCTGCTGCGCCCGCGGACGGACGTTTGTAAAGTGATTTTAAACAATGACAATCAGGATGGAGGGGAACTTTCAGTTACCAGAACATTATCAAAGGATGTATTTTTCCTTGACCAAAGGAACTTTTGAACGTCATTCTTTGAACTTTGAAGATTTGACTAAGAAACTTTAATTTAGCTAATATTCCTATCCTACAGCTTCTGCAGAAACCTTCACTACACGCGAGGTGTTAATAGAAGAGAACTTTATCTTCAGTAGAGAAGGACGGACCAGTTCTTACTCAGATAATCAGTTTGACAACATCCAAAGAAAATAAACCTCCTGCTGATCAACTTATACAGAAACAAAAATATAAATATTTCTCTTAACACCCCCCGCTCAAACTGGCCCTGAGAAATAAGGATCCTGTTTAAACATGTTATTTTACTGAATTTAATATTTATGAAAAGCACTTTATAAATAATAATAAAAATAATAAGGAATAAGGAATAATAAAGGAATAATAATATATGGGATGATAATTAATCTCTGTCATTCGTCCCCGTCTCAGATTTTGAGTTTTTGCGGTGAAGGAACAAGTTTCAGCGTCAGAAGATCTAATGAATATGAAACATCCCATAATAACACCAGGGATATCCATCCCATTAGAGGAATAATACAAATAATAATAAAAAGTGCAGTAATAGGTCCTTCTGCTTGGAGTCAGCGGAGCTGCTCTCAGATCAGTGAAGTCGTCTGTTTTCTTTCCTTCGTCTTCAGAAACAGACGTCTTGTTTCTCCCCTGCGTCTCAAGAAACAGACGTCTGTTTTCTTTCCTTCGTCTTCAGAAACAGACGTCTACTTCTTTCCTTCGTCTTCAGAAACAGACGTCTACTTCTTTCCTTCGTCTTCAGAAACAGTCGTCTGTTTTCTTTCCTTCGTCTTCAGAAACAGACGTCTGTTTTCTTTCCTTCGTCTTCAGAAACAGACGTCTACTTCTTTCCTTCGTCTTCAGAAACAGACGTCTACTTCTTTCCTTCGTCTTCAGAAACAGACGTCTGTTTTCTTTCCTTCGTCTTCAGAAACAGACGTCTTGTTTCTCCCCTGCGTCTCAAGAAACAGTCGTCCTTAAACAACTTGAGCCGCGGCTCGATGGCCTTAAATTATAAATGACCTTGTTAATTGATTCCTGCAGGAGTGTCGGGAGTTCGTCTGGTTACTTCTGACGTTCAGCTGCTGCTGCCGAGTTTAAGAGCCATTAAAAGCTGAGTTCATTGTTTTATGTCAATGTATAAAAACCATAACATGATAATAATAAAAAATTTGGATTGAATGTGCATTCATGCATTCATGCATTCATTTATGCATTTATGCATGCATTCATTCATTCATTCATTCATTCATTCATTCATGCATTTATGCATTCATTCATTCATGCATTCATGCATTCATTCATTCATTCATTCATTCATTTATTCATTCATGCATTCATGCATTCATTTATGCATTCATTCATTTATTCATTCATTCATTCATTCATGCATTCATTCATTTATTCATTCATTTATTCATTCATTCAATCATTCCGTCATTTTCCAACAATCTGCAGATTCCTTCCTCATCCGGTCCAGCCTCATCATCACGTTTTATGAACCAATCGGTTGTTTGGTGCTGATCCATGAATAACTTTCTGATCCTCTCCCACAGACCTGTTAGCTCCTCCCTCCTCCTCTCACCTCCTCCCTCCTCCTCTCACCTCCTCCCTCCTCTTCCCTCCTCCCTCCTCCTCTCACCTCCTCCCTCCTCCTCTCACCACCATATTGGAGTAAAATATGATGAAAAAAACGAGATAGATCTCAACCAGTCGATGAATGTAAAACATATTTGACAAAATCTGAACATCAGTCAGGAAGTTACGCATAAAAAAGTGTTTTTCGTAAAAAAATGCTCCACCTATTGGTGTAAATATTCAACTGACTAAAATCAATCCAGCGCTTCCTCGTACGATGATCCATGCGGGAACACAATCTGAAAATTGGATATTATCCATTGGATAGTTTTTTTATCATTATATAATATGATGATAAATATGTGACATTACGGTGATGGAGGGAGAAGGAGGAGAAGAAGGAGGAGGAGGTTCTTCTCACCTCCCGTCCTCCCCGTCAGACGGTGGGTTTCAGTGCCTGAGGCGAGGCGTCTCGCTCCCGCTGCTATCACTCACAAAAGCGTGACCTTTTGAGCCAAGAGAGGTTATAGGGTCGACAGCTCGCCGTCATCTTCACCTGATGCCGACACGCCGCCGCTGTCGGCGCCTCAAACTGCTGCTTCCTGTTCCTGCGGCGGCTGAAAGACCCGACTGCTTTACAAAGACGGGATCACAGCCCTGTTGTCCGTCAGCGGCTCCGTCCTGCTGCTAGAAAAATACTGCTATGATATAAGTTCACTTTTCTCTTTTTCTCTCATTTTGTCATCTGGCAGCAGCGAGATCCTGCACTGAAAAAAAAGGTCAATTTTTTACTTTATTTTTCAAAAAAAAAAAATTTCGTCCAAGAAATCTGACTTTTTGTCTTGAAAGAAAAATTATCTTGTTTTTCAATTGGCTGTCGATCTGTTCACAGCGACTCCTGCACTGCAAAAAGTCTTTTCCATTATTTTTCAAGGACTTATTTGTTGTCTCTAAAGAAAAATAACCATAAGTTTATTTGTTGAAGGTTAGCTAGGTTAAAGCTAAAGTTTCTTACCTCATCACCAGATTTTATGCTAATTTCAAGACTATTTCATTATAATGCAAGAATATTTGGCTTCTCTCTGGAGTGGCTGTTTTTTGCAGTGTGCATGCGCAGCTCGTTTCCACATTATCATGTACTAATACTCGGATATTCAGCGATCTGGACGGATTATTCCAGATGATTTGTGATTTGGTCGTTCGTGCCCCTGTGTCTGAACGCTCCAGAAGTACTAACCCTCCGTCAGATATTATTATCCTGTGATGTCATTGGGATTTGTTTGCGGGTTTAGCAGGATCATCCATCATGTGTGACTGCAGTCTGCGCCTCTTTCACCTTCCATCGCCCCACCACCGGCAGAGTTAAGGTCCCATCTACAGCTGCCTGGAGTTTTCTGGGTTTAACGGTTGTTTATATCCCTAAAATGTGTTATTGATGGGGTCCGCGCCAAAGTCAACGCCAAATAAAGCTTCCTGCTAAGCTTTTAGCTCCTGTTTGGACTTTCCAGAGGAAAATAAAACTCTTATAAGGAATGTGGCTAGGCACAAGCAATGACAGGAAATGTTTAAAGCCCCTTTTACGTAGCCCTTTCAAAGGGGGTCTGGTGCATCTTTATCCCACCCCTCAATTCTCTACGAACTTCGAAGAACGGCAAAAACGTCAGCGGAGGAAGTAACAGAGACGGAACAAAGAATTATTTCAATGAAAGGCTGAAATGTAGCATTACATGCAGCTAGTAGCATTTAGCAACTAACCTCATGGGTAAAGGTTGTTTTTTCTAAATGTACATATCAGCAAAATCTGTATTTTAGACAGATTAATACGTTAACGGTAATGACTCGATATGACATTACGTTATAACCTTAACTATAAATTTTACCAAACGATTTATGTTTTCACAGTAATAGATTCTGTGTTTTTCACTTATTCTGATTATAAAAGAGAAGGTTCTTTACGACGGTGATGCACTGGTATTAATTTTACGGTCTTTTGAATGTTGCCATTCTTTAATCGTGATTTCTACAGACATTTTTTACAGTGTAAAGGGCAGCAGTGATCCCGTTTATCCGTTGTTTTTAGAGCGTACTGGTGGATGCATACGTAACATTTCACTAAAGAGGCTATTACTGGAACACTGTTACGCTTCTTCTGCTCCCAGAACCATGACTTAAACTCGTCCTACGATGTCGTCCCTGACAACAAGAGATAATCCCCAAAAATCCCCCACTCTCCTGCGTTGTACAAGCAGTTCTCTTGATTGAGGGTAAATTATTATATAAACACGATAGATCTCTTTGAGTCGATTCATAGCCACAAAATTTGGAGAAAATCGGACCACAATTGGGAATTTATATCTTAGAAACAATGTTTTTCATATAAGCTCCCCCTGGTGAGTAAAATATAAACTATTAGACAAAAAATATGATAAACATATTAGATTTACTTCATTTGATTCTTATTAACCAAATGTGGACTGAATCGGATCAGTGGTTGAGAAATTTTGACCCGAAAACTTTTTGAGATAAAGCTCCCCCTACAAATTTGCAAGTGACCTACCTCAAAGTCAATCCAGTTCTTCCTCACACTAAGGTCTATGCAGATATAAAATTTGAAAATTGATGGACAAAATCGTTTTAGAGTTATAGCATTAACAATATGGTAAAGCGGTGGGCATGGCGGCGGCGCAGACGACATAATATCCATAATATTTCTGACTTTTATGGGGATATTATGAACGACCGACACGAATGAATATATAAAGGTGTCGTAGAGAAAGTGTGTCCTATACGACCTGCTGCTGACCTCACAGGCATTAATCTCACAGTGGGTGGTTCTTAAGGAATTTGAATAATTAGACTCAAGACAAACTTTTTCTAATGTAGTCATCATCGATCCTCCATAGAACCTGAGGTGAGATGAGTCCAGGAGTTCCGTCCGTCTCCTCCCTCACTGATTGAAAGAAAAAGCTTTTGCAGCTTTTATTTCAGTTTTAGAAGTCGATAAGCCGTCAGAGTGACGGATCCTAAACTCTTTCAGAGTCACTTCTGCGGTTTTGTTGCGTGGAGCTCAATAAAGATAATGGACTGTTTACCCATACGATGATAACGATGAGCGCTCCTTCAGCGCCGCTCTCACTAATACCAATGCTCTAATTTGCTTTTGTCGCTGAACTCCAGACATACCTGACCTCGGCTCTGCGTTCCTTCACTCACGGGTCGGAGGAGGCAGTCGAGTCAAAGAAGTCCAATTCTTATAAAAAAAGTTTTTCAGATGTATCTTCATAACCATTGGTCCAATTTAGTACAAATTTGTCCCGTATGAATCAAGTCGAGGTGAGTGTATTTGATAATTTACTCTAGTGCTTCATATTTACTAGGGGGAGCTTTTTTTCTTCTTTTTTTTTACGAAAAAACACTGTTTTTCGAACATAACTTTGCATTTAACTTGAGGATTTCCCTGAGAGTGTTGCATGTACAACGCACGGGATTGGAGGCTTTTCGTGGACACACTCTTACTGTTGGGGGTGAAAATGTTTGCCTTATTTTCATCAAGTTTTGCTGTTCAGTATTACAACTAAATATATATATATATATATATATATATATATATATATATATATATATATATATATATATATATATATATAAAATATACTTTAACCCTTTAATGTCCTGCTCAACTATTTTGGTGAGCTAATTTTGAGCTAATTCTTTTAAAGTCTCTATTTCTTATTAAAAATGTGACTGAACCCGCTTATAATCGGACCTGGTGGTTGGCATGTATTTCTATATACGTACATTTATATGTAAAGCATCCAGAAAATGTCAGATTACGATCATAGCGTTTGCTTAAAGAAAATCACGTTCATAAAATGTTCTGCTAATCACAAAATTTATTGATACATAATTGTACAATTCGGACATTTTCATTGCTGTTTAAAAACATTCTCGACCAAATGATTCGTTATTTTTAGGTAAATTCTGTCTAAGATATTAAATGTATAATTTTTCCATGTTTTTTAAATTCTCTCTTTGACGTTAAAGGGTTAAACTACGACCGCTAACGCTTGATGCTAACCTTCAGCTTCATCATGAGCGAATCATCTCCGGCGGTGGCGCCCAGGCGTGGAAAAGTTCAACATAGATGAAGTCCAGTGAGGTCCAGACACGAGGTTCTCCCACCTCACTATTGGAAAAGAGTCATTTCAGCATGAAGCCCACTGAGGCTGAAATCTGCCCGGTTCTGATTAACCATCTGTCTTGCCAGTGGGGACAAAAAGCTAAAGAAAAAAAAAGAAAGTCACAGAAATCCGAGCGGTGGAGAAGGACCGACTATCATCCCGTGACCGGCACCAGCTGGGTTTGGTCTCTCACCAGAGGGGATGATTATCTGGCCCCAAAGGGACCACCATGCTCAGAATCCGGCCCGGTCTCATGGCGTAGCCGAACCACAGGGGCCGATCAGCTGAAACGCACATAATCCATTAGTCCGGCGGGCTTTTTTAAAATTAATTAAAGAGTGAGTTTCTCTCCGGGGGGACCGTTGAGCTAACACCACCTAATGGTCCAGCTCATAGGTTGGACCCAAATAGCCACTGGTCCTCATTACCAGTCCAATTAATTGAATATATTCTGGCTTATAAACCTCTTGGGTAATTGGATGACACTATCATGGTGAGTTAATTTCACAGACAGAAATGTAGCAAAACAATCCGAGTCATTTGGAAGCCTTTTTATCGGGGCTCCAAAGTTGTGAGGCTCAATAAGTTCTGCCCCAGTTTCCACAAATGGCAATGTTGTTTTTTTGTTTTTTTTACGCCTGCTTCATTTAGCCGATGCTTTGAGAATAAATTGTCTTTGCTGCTTTCTCTGACATATCTTAATGTTCAGCAGCCAGAATTTTTCCATCCTTAAGCTGTTTCCCTTCAACATGTCGCTGTTTCTAATTAAACGGCGCCATACTGTAAAGTACGAGCAGGAGAATTGGATTTTTGTGTGTGACATTCTGGAGGACGGAAACACACTAACTACCAAAACTAGAATTGTACTTTTCTCGGAGATGGCAGGATTTCAGCCGGGATTTATTTAGACAGGTGAAACTCTTATTCTGAAACTTTTGCGACGTGATGCTTTTAGCCACCTCCTCGACCGCGGCGGCGGCACCAGATGGCGACGGCTAAACGGACGGGACGCGATCTGGACACAAGCTGGGGTCTGAACCGTCGCCTGGAGGAGGATGTGTGATGTACAACAAGAACATACCATGATTCCAGGAAACATCTGAAGACGTATAAAGTAGCTGTCGGATCAAACTCGAACCTTATGGGCCAAGAATCTAAGACTCTAAGGTGGTTAAAAAAAATCCAAAGTTGTCAGAAAGGTCTTAGAGCTTACAGAGGAGAGGAGAGGAGAGTTGGACCGGTGCTAGGGAATTCACGGTTCCTGTTACTGCAACCAGAACATTTCCAAAAAGTAAACCTAAAAGCCGTGGCGGAACGATGGGGTGGAGGACATGCGCCCTGCATGGACCCACCAGCGCCAGGGAGAAAGTTATAGCCATTCACTGATAACTATTCCATTTCTACCACTAGATTCTTCTACATCTGTATAATGAATGAAGATGACGATGGAGCTCCATCATCACGCGGAGTCACGCCTCCTCTATTGATCGCACATGGCGAGCTCCAACTTTCATCAATAATCTCCCACCTTTGATTGATTGTCTCAGACAAATCCCTCCTGATGAGCATAAAAACGTTCGTTAATCGAGATCTAAACTCTTAAACAGCGTCTGATTGGACTTTATTAACCAGAAGGAGGTTCTCCAGCCAAAGACTGCAGCAAACTACAGTGACAAAAAGTACAGTAAGAAAAACTACAGCAACAAAAACTACAGCAACAAAAACTACAGCATCAAAAACTACAGTAACAAAAAGTAAAGTGACAAAAACTATAGTAACAAAAACTACAGTAACAAAAACTACAGTAACAAAAACTACAGCAACAAAAACTACAGTATCAAAAACTACAGTAACAAAAAGTACAGTGACAAAAACTACAGTAACAAAAACTACAGTAACAAAAACTACAGTGACAAAAATTACAGTAACAAAAACTACAGTAACAAAAACTACAGTGACAAAAACTACAGTAACAAAAACTACAGCAACAAAAACTACAGCAACAAAAACTACAGTATCAAAAACTACAGTAACAAAAAGTACAGTGACAAAAACTACAGTAACAAAAACTACAGTAACAAAAACTACAGTGACAAAAATTACAGTAACAAAAACTACAGTGACAAAAACTACAGTGACAAAAACTACAGTAACAAAAACTACAGTAACAAAAACTACAGCAACAAAAACTACAGTATCAAAAACTACAGTAACAAAAAGTACAGTGACAAAAACTACAGTAACAAAAACTACAGTAACAAAAACTACAGTGACAAAAATTACAGTACCAAAAACTACAGTAACAAAAACTACAGTGACAAAAACTACAGTAACAAAAACTACAGTAAGAGCGTTAAGACTGTAGAGTATTAAATATAAGGGAAAAATCCAGAGAGAGATGGTCCATCATACGGAGGAGGTTCCTCAGCATCCTCCTCCCTGACACCAACGGCTCCATATCCACTCCTCAGAGCAGAACCATCTCCCACGAGGAGGTTCTTAGTCTGTGAGCATCGGCTGCCTCCACTCTTCTGTTCCAGAACCAGAACACATCGGCGTAGAAGACGACGCTGGACACGACCGAGTGATGGAACATCTGCAGACAGTGAAGGATCTGTGTCTCCTCAGAAGGTGCAGGCGGCTCTGACCTTTTCCAGTGAAGAGCATCCTGGTCCGGGTGGACACCCAGATGTTCCTCCATCAGAATTACAATCTATGATCTGCAAAAGAACAAGCTTGGTTCTGACAAGACAACAACATGATTCTTATGAACTATAGATGATTTATCTTTTCGTTCTAACAGCTTAAAGAAAATTGCACCACCTGCAGTACCGTATGTTACCCCTAGAGGTGCACCTACCCTAAAATTCGCCGTTGGTACCATCTCAGTCGACATGCTGAGCGGTACCGGAGACGCAGTGAGTCCGATTAATAACTTCTACAACTCAAGAACAAAAAGAAAGCTGAACATCAGTGAATGGAAGAGTTTAGAATAAAAGTTAGAATAGAAGTTTTTTGTTTTTTCAGCAAAATTGAAAAAATAAACCCGGCTTTAGGCGTGTAAAGCGTGACAGAACTGATGGTTCTGATCGTATCTGTGAAAACTTAATTCATGAATTAAATAGACTTAAAAACACTTAATTGAATAAAGAACTTTTATAATTCACTGCCGTTACAGAAAAAGACAAAAGAGACACATTTTTAAGGTAAGAACATTCACTTTTCTTTAAAACATGTTATCTTAACAAATTAATATAAAAGAGTCTAATAAAATATGGAAAATTAAAAAATATATATAGAAGAAAGTTATTAAGGACAAGTAAGGGGCAGGCTGTGATGGTTTTAAAAATGTGAATTAAAATAAAGTAGTTATAAAGATATTCTTGTCACATTCTCAGACATTTCATGGACATGGAGTTCAGAGGATAATCGAAGACACGCCGCCAATCAGACTCTTTTTATCAAAAATGAATCATAAAATGACACGGAGCATAAGTGTCCTTCATCACGGAGGAGAGAGAACTCTTCATCAGCCAAAGCTGGAGAATAGGAGCTCACGCGTCTGGGCTGATCGGCGAAGGGTGAATGTTTTTTTTTTATAATGTGAGAAACCTCATCATGTCTTCTATCAGAGATGATGACGATGATGAAGATGATGATGGGGCTACAACACTGGACCTCCGAAGAAGGAGAATTCTTCTACTGAGAACTAAACGTGATAATGTTTACCTGCAGCAGGTGAGAGTCTCCGTCCATCAGTTACTTCTGAGATTCCTTCAAAATAAAAGAAGAACCGGGAATAACTCGATTTAGGGCATGACCAGAACCGGATGTGGGTCGAATCTGCAGGAGAATGTGAGGCTGGATGTGTATTAGAGAGGACGCCGCCGCCTGTCATTTTCCCCATCATTCATGTCTGGATGACGTCAGTGCAGAGTCATCAGCCATCACCACCACCACCACCAGAAATACTGCTGCTCAGTCCGATTCCCTTCAGTTACAGATTATCTGTCGGGACAAACTTCCGTCTTTTACTTCATTCTCCGACTCTCCAGATTGAAATATAATTCACGGGATTATGATCCAGGTTCGATAGAATATTTCTAATCAGCGGCTCAGATCGAAGCTATCAGTTAAACAACACAAACATATTTGTGAGGCTACCTGCTGATGTCATAGCTCCACTGCAGAGGAGTGCAGAGGTGCATGCTGGGAGCCCACTCATGCCTGACTGACACCGCTATCCATCACTGGGATTATCGGCGGCGGTGTGGCGGTGCTGTGGGAGTCCTACCGCTGTCTATTATGTAAAGGAATGGCGCCGGGTCCAGATAGCGGGGATCCCGCTAGAAGAAGCACCGGCGCTGTTGACCTTTAAAATTGGCAAACTTTAGAGAACAAATGAACTCTGGCTGGAGTTCATCTAAATTCAGTGACGGCGTTCCACATCAATCCTCCGGGCCGTTACTTGATGCCCTTTACTCAACATCAGGAATTACTCAGGAGGTGATTTAAGCTCGCCGTACGGCCCCCCCTCTGCAAAGACTCACACCGGGTTTGTAGTCAGGTGACGCAAAATCCACCTTTGATAACATAAAGATAATAAATACGAGTTCTGCCAGTGACACAAACAATAATAAGAGACACCAGAGGTTTGGTGGTCCGTTCTTATCTGATGAGTACAAGTCGGATCTGTCGGCTCACTCATGTGTGAAGAAGAGTCGGAGTCAAAAACGTTTGATTCCAGTATCAGTATTTAGTCCGACCGCTGCTCTCTGAGGTTTGCTGCCCCAGAATTCACTTCCCTGTGTGGCACAAACACAGAGAATACTCGATATCCCACTACAGCTGAGTTTGTGACAACACAAGGAGTGGGGGTCCCTGTGGGCTCCAGGATATATCGTGTTAAGATAATTCTTACGTCACAATAGAGAAAAATATTATCACACCAAAGCCAGATAGTTTATTACTATTATTCTTATTAACGCCTGGTTCGATCATTTAAATGTTCAAAATGAGAATATTTCACGTCGTCTGCGTCACTTTATTCCTCAACCACTGAGTGAGGTAATGAATAATCCGTCTCTTCATGGACCGTTGTGGATCTTCTCCTCCTGAGGGATCAGGATTGTCCTGATTCTGAGCATCAAACGATCTCAATCTCTACTGTTCAGTTTTTTAAAAATCCATTTGATCTGGATTACCAAAATCCCCATTTGATAGAACAAGGATCAGATCTCCTGGTTTTGGGACACCTTTGGGTTAATCCTGTCTGAATGGATCTGAGCCGCTGGTTCTGGTCGCTGATACCGCTGCTGTTGTTCCAACATTGGATTTGTCATATTAAGCTTTTTATTTTTTAATCCCTGAGAGAATTATTCACTAGGATGAGATATGAAGGGGAGCTGGAATCCGGAATATCTTCTGTATCTACCAAACACGACTCATTGGGAATAATAATAACATTTTTTAGACACTAAATAAATCAACTTTGATTTAACATATTGTGTTTTGTTCTTCTTTGTTTAGACTGATATGATATGATATATATGTTTTTTTGGATGCAGGATGAACGATGTTTCATTTACAGGACAGTATTTTTAGGTTTCATGAATGCTCTTTGAAACTGGAACAGAGTTTAAAGTTTTGTTTCTCCATCTCTGAACACAACGTTTCCCATCGGAGGAGAAATAAATTAAACTAATTCCATGTATTTATTTGCCGACTGTTATTATAACTCCAGTGCAGGTGTGGGTTTGATTATTTTCAAAAGCGGCGTGTGACTGGAGTTTTTTTTTCCAAAGCGATTTAAAGTAATTTTCCCTGCGTAAAACACATTTTTTCTTAAAGTGCATCAAAATTGCAGGAAAGCGTCAGAAAGCAGAAAAACACACTTCTTATTTTCTGAGCCGTTGTTTATCCATAACCGGTTCCTCATTTCCTGTGTGTTCCACAGGATGATTGCCCGCCTGCCGTCTCGTCTCAAGTGATTTCAGCGTTAAAAAGCGGCGTGCGGCGTAGTTTGTCGGACCCTCAAACATCCGTTTCAGCCGCTAGGCTCATCTCGTCTTTATTATTCTCTGAGGGAAACTGAGTCTTTAACGTTTTTTTCTACAATGGCAGGGAAAAGAAAAAATAGTGAAAATAATAAAACGATAAGGAGGAAAATGAGAATATCTCAGACCAGATGGCTCTTTTAAAATATACAGTTACAGCCATAACATTAAAACCAGCTGCCTTATATGGTTTTGGTCCCAGTCAGATCTTTGCGGAGGAAGTTTCTCTCAACAGAAACATTTAATTCCAAGGTAGCAAAGAAATAATTTTAGCACAAATCTCAACTGGGTCGCCACAGTTGTCGTCCCCGACAGCCGGTATAGCCCCGAAAAGACTCTAGATCCCCTGCGTTGTGCGTCAATCCAACCCGATTGAACTCCTCAAATAAAATGTGAAATTATGTCAAAAAAATAAAGTTATTTTTTCGTAAAAAAAAGCTCCTCCTATTAAAAAAATTGATTACAAATCAAACTATTTGCGTGAAATATGAAATATACAACACAAATCTCCTCAAATTGATTCATACACCAAAGATTTGGACTAAATCGGACGAACAGTTGAGAAATTCTGTCTGGAAAACTTTCAGCCATCGCCAACAAGCGGCGATGGCTGCGGCGGCGGTGACAGTGGGGATTTTATCGCCACTTTATCTTGAATGTTACAAATGTTGATGTTTCAGAATATTCACTTATGTTTATACTCAATCTGTCCGTCATGCTAGCATCCCATATTCCGCCAGACTGGATCCTCACGGTGCATTCAGGGTCTTAACAAAGAATTACCTTTTCTTTTTTTTTCGCACTTAGCTGTTAGATAAGCTAAAGCCGGGAGAATCCCGACACCTTCAGCGTTCACTCATCCGGGGCTGCGATGATTGACGTAGGTACACGTCAGGTTTGCGTTCTGGAGACTCTCAGGATGTTGGACTGCGAGCAAACCCATAACAGACGCCGATACTGTCGTTTTCCACCGCTGACTCACGCAGCAGTGAATCACCTCCGCTGCTTCAGTCCGCTCTGAAATCTTCATGAGGCCTGAACAAGGTTCCGTCTTTAAAGGTTGGGCCCATCCATTCTATTTTTTTTTAGTGGGGCCTCGAAGCAGAGCCACTGCTGGCGAGATAAAAGGGATTCTAATTACACAATTAATCAATCGCATTGTTTTGTAGACGAAACACATCATGGAGAAAAGCCAATTTACCGTCTGTCGAGATGAATCGCCTCCTTTTCTAGAGGGGAATTACGAAATTAGCATCGATGCCTGGAGTGCTCTCCCTCTCTCTCTCTCTCTCTCCCTCTCTCTCTCTCTCTCTCTCTCCCTCTCTCTCTCTCTCTCTCTCTCTCTCCCGGGCGTCGTCTGTTGGGCAGCGATTGCAAATAATCGATCAATGTGTAATGTAGCGGCGGTGAATATGAAAGAGCGTGGGACATCGGCTTTAATCACATGCTTCAAGCATCGTTTGTCTCTGGCAGGACAACGAGCGGCATTGTGCCGCCGCCGCCGCCATTTACTTTACAGTCAGAAGAGCCGAGAAGAAGAATGATCCGCGTGAGGCGGCGCTGCCCGGCGCTGATTCACTCAAACAGCAGCAACAGATGGATGAGGTGGGATCGGGAGAAAGAAGCAGACAGTGAAACATTGAGACGTTTGTTGTCCTGCCTGCTCAGAATAATGTTAGACTCCGCCTCTTTGACAACATCCTGCCTACGGTTCAACCCTTCAGACAAGTTTCTGCTCTGACTTCTTCTATGGTGCTGGATGCTCTTCTGATCTCCGTCAGCTCTCTGATCCAGCCCTTCATTCCCTGATACTCGAGTACATTTGTTCCATGGTACCTGAAGCATTCACTTTGTTTTTCCTCTCCTGTCAATCATCTCATGACCTCTGACCCCTCATGTTCATGACAACATTTCCTCCGTTCTTGTTTCTTAACTTCCTGTTTTTACGAGTACTGGGCTCCTTTTAATGCTTCTTTCTTCTATTGTCAGTTATGTGTGTTTTTGTATTTGTATTTGTGTGTGTGTGCGTTTGTGTGTGTGTGTGTGTGTGTGCGTTCGTACATGTGTATGTGTGTGTGTGTGTGTGTGTGTGCGTGTGTGTGTGTGTGTGTGTGTGCGTTTGTGTGTGTGTGTGTGTGTGTGTGCGTGTGTGTGTGTGTGTGTGTGTGTGTGTGTGTGTGTGTTTGTGTGTATGTTTGTGTGTGTGCGTGTGTGTGTGTGTGTGTGTGTGCGTTCGTACATGTGTATGTGTAAACTTGGAGCCTGTCCCAGCTGACACCTGACAAGAGGTGGAGTTCGCCTGAACAATTCAGTCGTTCATCACAGAAACATTTTTTGGACAGTTTTTCTTACACAGCAAACACAGAATCAGAACAAAAAAGGAAAGAATGAACAAAAGAAACAGGAAAGTCTGCAGTTCAACGATTATGAAGAAGAAAGAAGAAGATATTTGAATCAGATTTGCAGATAAATTTAAGTTTTTTATGTTTTTTTTCCGTAGATGTGGTAGTCTGAGTTTTCTTTGCTGTTTATTTTCTCTTTATGTGAATTATAAGTGAAAATAGAAATTAAAAAAAAATAATAAAATAAAAGTCCAAAAGTGACGGCAGAGACTCACATCCTCGCCGACAGAGTCATGACTGGACCTTCACCACATGTGTAGGCCGATGCTGCAGGAACCACAAAGAACCCTGGCAGAAAATTCCCTCCAGAACTTCCTTCCTGCACCACAGAACCTCCACGCTGCTCTTCCATCAGCGCTGACGAGTGGTTCTACTGGATGCAGGTTCTGGAACTACTCTAGCTTGAACTGGTTCCGGCTGCACCCTTCACTGCAGCACAATCAATAATGGTACCATTTAAAGGAGAGAGAGGACATTCCTCATGTCCTGGTGTGCCAATAACACATGAAGCCCTCCAACCTCTTCTTAGAGGATTGACTGAACGGACCTCCTCCTCCGTAAAAAAATCAATGTCTCATCTGTGACCCGATCCGATGTGAGAAACACAAGGGGGGCGTCTGCAGCGAACACACCTACCGCTACATGAAGACCTCTGATCCACGTAGGAGGAAGTGGATTTCTTCTTCTCATCTGATTTTACAGGTCAATAAAAATGACTATAATCCAGTCTGGGTCCAAAGACCCGGTTCAGGCAGGTACTTAGAGGAACATTGATTCTGGGCTGATTTCTATCGAAGAGCCTGACACCGGGGTGAAGGGACGGACCGGAGGGATTCCACTCATTCCACACCGTCTCCGTGTAGAAATCTCAGACACGCACACACACACACACACACAAACACACACACACACACTATGGGATTTTTTCACATTTTTAGGTTTGATGTGGAAGAGTAGTTTGAGTCGTGTGAAGTATCTGAGTTGTTCATCCTGCTAACTTCTAACTCTGATTTCTTCCGGGACGCTGGAATCACATCCACTCAGGAACACTCCTACACCTGGAAGCTGCCCAACAGGCCGCCGTCGCCCACTGAGCCGTTCAAACGGAGTGGTCGGATCAGGGGGGCTTTGCTCAAGGGCATCTCACTGGTGGTAATGAGGAAGGAACAACTGCTACTTATCCCGCCTGCCTGAACAAACAACCTCAGGAGAGAAAGTGTTAATTAACAGCCACAAAAGTCAGGTAATCGTTTGCCAGCTCGAATTACGGCGTAAAGTTTTGCAGGCTGCAGGGAGGTTTTAATTAAAGATTACGTTTATTATTTAACAACTAATCATGTCAGAATAATTTCACCTTTAGTAACAGAAGCCCGCTGTAGACTGTATTTAATTTAAAGCCTTTATTGTCATACTGAAATAAAGAGAGCTACTTCTGATGAGTGCAAAATGAAAACAGACCAAAAACATTTTAAACATTTCTCAAGGACTCCCACAGCTTTCCTCCTGACATCACTCTGAGAGTCTTTGTGGATTTCTGCCATTAGCGAGGAAAATGAAGCTTAAATATCAAACAGATTTTTCTGCACTTGAACGCACCGTCACATCTAATTCGACAAAGAGCAAATAGATTATTATTTTTGACCAGGGGCCATTTCATTTTTGAAGTTTCCTCTTCGTGCTTGATTGTTGCTTCATCCTTTCAGTCTCCGCTGAGTCATCAGCCACCACCACCACCATCGTCCCAGGGTAAGTACTTGCTTCTGTTCAGAACAAAAACCCTTCCATCACAATCTCCCTGAAGACTTTTCTGACAGACTGCCTGAAAAAAATGTTTCCTTATTATTCATTTAATTTTCTTTCCCTGAGGCCTGGCGGCAAATGCTGTGCGGTCCAGTGCCGGTCCGTGACCCGCTGGCTGCAGTATATTATGAGCATATTGCTAGAACATGCATGCTGTGAGAGAGTTACTGTTATCTTACCCTCCTGCAAAACAGCAGACACCGCTGCTGAGCTCGGTGACCTAATTCACGGAGACGCTGGTGTCAAGAAGTGCCCGCTCCAGAACCCCAAGTGACATATCAGTGGCAGAGCAGAACTGTTACCGGGCTCCGTGTTGCAGTGTTTGGGTCGGCCCGCTGCTGACTGATGCCTTCTGTCTAAGTGTTTCTATACGTGGCTGTATGACACATCAGTCTTGTTGTTCTTCACAGCCATTTTTGGTTTCATCATTTGTCGGACCGCTGAATCCCGGATCGGGATAAATGCTTTAAGGACGGTCGGATCCCCTAAAGGGCAACGTTAAAATATAAGCTATGGTTACTTAACTTTTGGTGATGCATAGTTCTTAAATTGCATGTCTTTTGCTTGGAGCGTCACATAAGCAGACCTGACTCTAACAATGAGCCGCTTCATCGGTGGAGCGGCAGACTTCAAAGCGCCGGTACCGGGCCCCTCTCCCTGATATCCGTCCGATTTATTCTGCTGCATGTTGGAAATGGATTGAAGCGGCGGCCTTTTCCTCCTCTAATGCAATCATGCTTTGTCAACTCCCGTAATCATTTCAGCTGATAATAAATCACACAGGGATCTCTGCACCGCTGATTATCAAGGGGAATTATTCAAGGACTAGATTGCAATACTTATGGTAAGGTGGTAATGCATTTTTCAATGTGCTATTATTCAAATCGGGAGGCGACGCCATAAATCAGAGCCGGGATCACGCATAGAATGAATGAGCTCATCTAGATCACCAATCGGGAATTAAGAACAAAGTAAAATCCTTAGTAGTTTCCAACCACACTGAAGTTGTCTTAAAGGTGCAGTCTGTAAAGTTTAAGGGAATAAACAGAGTTTTTGGTGTGTAATCAACTTAAAAGAGGAATCAAGATCTAACGTAGTAGCTAACTGAAGGAGCTGATTAACAATGTATGTTACAATCTGGAACTAGATGTTAAAAACTTCACTTTTAGTAACAAATCACTGTACGGAAACAGAAACTACATAGAAACAGAAACTACAGGGAAGAAGAAACTACAGAGAAACAGAAACTACAGGGAAGAAGAAACTACAGAGAAACTGAAACTACAGTGAAACTGAAACTAAAGAGAAAGGCACTAGAGTTGAACAGAAACTACAGAGTCACTGAAACTACAGGGAACCTGAAACAACAGAGAAATGGAAATCATAAATAGTGAAACTGAATAGAAACTGAAACTACAGAGAAACTGAAACTATAAAAAGAACTGCGATGACAGAAAACTACTGAGAGAAACTGAAACTACAGAGGCACAGAAACTACAAATAGTGAAACTAGAGAGCACTGAACCTATAGATAGTGAAAGGATGCAAAGAACACTCTATTAAAAACTGTATTATAGAATCTTAAATGGGTTCATGAACGTCACACAGAGGAGAACACACCTCTGCAGGTACCAACATGTCTGTGTACCTCTTAGTGCACAGAAGCTAAACGGAGATCAGCACCTGGAAATACAGGAATGTCACTTTAAAAGGTTATTTCCTGTTTTATTGTGAAGGTATGGTTCTCTTTTTTGATCTCAGGTAGTATTTCCTGTCCTGGTTCCGTTTCCCTTTTAATTGCTGAATGTATCTCACCTGTGTTGAGTCCTCACCTGTTCTCCATTTGTCCTCGTTGCTCTTTGTATTTAGGTCTTCCTCTTTGAAGCCTCTGAAGTCTCTCATGTCCTCCAGTCGGACTCTGTTTAAGTTTCTCCAAGTTTCATTTTGGTTTTGAAGCATTGAGTTGTCCTTGGACAGTTTCCTTTGCTCTGAGCTTGTTTCCGTGCAATGTGTTTATTTTTTTTTGGTTTTGATATCATTTCATGAGTACCAGTTTTACTGTTCTCCTGCATTATTTATTGGACCATCAGCACCGACAAACATCTCAAATCATGACTTGTACACAGACTATAATATGTCTCCAGGACAAGCGCCTTGTGAGCTCGGAGAGAAAGCCGTGTTCAATTCCTTCCTCCGATAAAGCAGATTCAGATTCTTTGGATTCCGCCCCCTGTGTCGTCTGCATGTTGGTTACTCAGTAAATTTAGATGATCTAGATCTAGATCTCTACTGATCCACACACACTCATAGATATATGGACAATAAACACATGATCCCATCTGGTCGGTGATGCTGACTACCCAGCTCCTCTCTTGCTGCCTGCCGTCCCTTCTTTCATGAAGCTTCTGCCTGCTGACCCCCCCAACCCCCACCCCATGCCACTTCGATAAATTCCGGCCTCCAAACACTCGCCCACAAGCCCCCCTATAAAATTATAAAGCAATAGGCAAAGAAAATAAAAACCGTTAGATTATATGGGTGGGTCCAGTCCAGCTGGAACCAATTTTTGAAAGCGTTCCATCAGGAAGATGTGAATTTCAGATGCAGTAGCGTAGAATCAAGCCATGTCGCTTCATATCTTCCTGCTCACTTCCTGTCTCTCCTTGTGTAGATGTCACCTCCTCCACTCACAGATATGGAGGCTGATAATCCAGATGCTTAAAGATAGGGATAGCGGCGTGTTGTCTCAGCCCCGGTGATAAACTGTCAGCAACATCAGTGGCCGATCAGTGCAGAGCCAAGAATCTTATCAGTCCAATAGTTTTATTCATGAAGCCTCCCAGCAGGAATGTCTTCACATCTGCTGTGGGTGCCGCCTGCTTCTAGAAATATTATCCCACAACCCTCAGAAAGAAACACACGAGGAGTAAATTTGGAGTCTAAACATCTGCGAGCTGCCTGTTCCTGAACCCACATGATGAAGCACCATGTGGGACTCAGACCATCCAAACAAGTGACGGACTGTCCCTTTAAAGGAAGCTCCTTTAAAAACCTGTGATGCTGCTGTCATTGGATGTCAATCCAACTTTATTTATAGCACCTTTAAATGTAACACAAAGTGTACATGATGAAAATACTTTCTCCATTAGCCCCCATACCTCCACCACCCATATCCATACACCAGCTAAAACAACTATAAAAACAGGAACTGAACACTGGAGGCAGTGAAAACTGTAAATCTATAGAGGGGACTGTCATAAAAAACAAAACACTATGTTATTATGTCAAACTAATTAAAGAAAAAATAAAATAAACAGCAGAGTAAAGCAGGAACTATAAAAACAGGATATGCAATGAAAACAGAAAACACACACAAACAGAAAAATTCTTAAAACAGGGACTGAACTTGAATAAGTGAACAATAAACAAAATGAAAAAAAAAGGTCATACCTAAAAAGAAATGACTAGAATGTCAAAATATAAAAACTAATAATATCAAAATAAATAAACAGATTTTGTGAAAAAGCCTAACTAAGAAGATGCTTCTTGAGTTTGCTTTTAAAAACATCAACACTCTCTGCTGCCCTCAGGTCTTCAGGTTTTCTGTTCCCCAGACGTGGATAGGAAAAAAGAAATCTGGTCTGGAAATAATTCTGGTTTTTGTTCTGACTTAATGAAATATAATTAAATTCTACCACCAGAAGACATGAAGGTTCTAGAAGAAATCCCAGGATAAAAGCAGTCTAGAAGCCTGACTTGGTGACATTACACCTTCCTCCCTTTCATTCATCCACGCTCCTGTGATGGATCACAATGTCACCCAACCACATCAGAGACCATGGAGACACCTGTGTGACCTCATCTGTCAGCCTGTCCATCACCAAAAAAAACACGACAAACCATCGGCTGGAGGCGGGACTTCTACTCCATGCTTTACAAAAATCAAAAATGGGTCAATATTGAACCAAGAAGATGAGTCACATGATTGACAGGAAGCCAGTATGAAGGTTTTTGGGTCAACTCTGGTAAGGCACCCGTCCTAACGTCAAGTTCCGGGGAAATCTGTTCTGTAGAATCCTGGAGTCAAAAGAGGAGTAAGCAAAGAAAAGCCCAATCCTGCTCTGTCTGAGACAGTGGAGGTTGCGGCTGCTCGAGTATTCCTGACTGGTTGTGTTTTTACAGTTTTTATTCAGAGTTGGATGTAGAGCATGCTCAGAAGTTAAATCGGCAGCAGCAGAAGGTCGCTCCGGTACGTTGTTACAGTACATTCAAGTGTGACCCTGAATTGTCATCAAGTCGGCTGCCCCTGGCCCTATAACATAACAGCAGCGGAAAAAAACAAACACTTTCTCATACTTAATATTCAAATGTATTCCGCTCTACCTATCTACGCTCTCGTATTTCTGAGCTGTGGCTGGGAAACATATTTTGGATTTTTTTTTCTTTTCTCCCTCCAGAGACTCTGAATCAGATCGACTCAGCGCAGATATGGACCTTTTCTTTTCCCCCCCCAGCAGCAGTGGAGAGCTGAAGAGCCATTAAGGTAATAAAAAATTAGGCAGCGCCAAGATCTCCCAGGTCCCTTTACCCTTTTCTCCAAGTCCTTAAGTGATAAGAGGAACAGACAATGTTCACACCTCATTTCATTTCATTATCGCTTCCCATTCGCTTCATCGCCTCAGTCCCTGCACCAGTCTTTCATCTCAGCATGCGGGCCATAACTCATAGACTGCAAGCATAATAGAAGAGGGGGGGTTTGTCTAATCAAAGGTTTGTGAAAGCAATTTGGCATGCTCCAGAAAGACTCCTCCAGAGAGACGGAGTCCACAAACTACTGTAGTTGGAAAATGCATAATAATGAATGAGAGGCTGTGATTTTAATCCTGTCAGCCGGAGAGTGCGGCATCCAGAACAATGTACTCTCCTCGTTATTGCGATGGCTATGGTTATTGTTGGTGCTCTGCGTTTTTCAGGATCATCTTTCTGCCTCTATCTCGTCTCACAGTTTATGCAGCATGTATGCAAATTAGGCATCGAAGTACGCAGTTTGATCAGGACGACTCTGCCATCGTTATTAGGACGGTTGTGGAATACAGTTTTTTGCAAAAGACGGGAAAACTGCAAAAGTGTCAGTGTTACGTACATTTTTTTTCTTGGTGTAAAAATAAATCGGAATTATATACCTAAGAGTCGGAGATATTATGGATTCCTCATTTCCGCTGCCTCAGATCCTTCGTGTTGAAACTCGATAACTCAAAAAACTATTTCATGGATAATTTTCCAATGTTGTAATCACATAGCCCTTAATACAAGGAAGAACTGAATTGATTTGGGGAAATGTAAGTTGTATATTTCCAAATGGGTTGAGCTTTAAATCCAAAGGTTTTCGGGCCATCATTTTTCAAATGGTCCGATTAAATCCAAATTTGGTCCTTATGAATCAAGTCAAGGAGCTGGGAAAGGTCAGTTGTATATTTATGACACTAGGGGGAGCTTTATCTCAAATTGTCAGGCCATGCTTTCTAAACATTGAACTATATGTATATGTTTATGTGTTCAGAGGACATCTAATTCATATTTCACAATCTACTAATCTACTAAACTCTAATTGTTACTTATCGCTTACAGGTTGTTATTGGTGGCGTACAGTTTGTTATTTTTCGCGTACATGTTGTTGGTCGCGGAGAGGTCGTTATGGGTCGTGTACAGTTTGTAATCGGTGATGAATGACGTTTAATGTAAGCCCACATTTTCAGCCTCTCTCTAGTCTCTCCTTCTGCGTCTGCAGGAGAAGAGAGAGAAAATAGAAGTGGCGCTGGGAAGGTCAGGCTCCACGGTGACCCTCATATCTCTTCATTTGGAGGACTGGTGGAATCACCCGGTCAGACGGATCACGGGGAGATGAATGGTCCAGCCCTGGGATTTATAAGATTTTTCAGCCCGTAAACTCCCGGGCCTCCTGGGAGTCTTTTTTTCTCTCGTTATGTGTCGGTTTTGTTCGTCAACAGCAGCTGATTAGACATTTGCTAGAATCGCGTGGAAACGGCGTTCTGAATCGGTGGATTTATTGTGTCTCTATTGTGTTGAAGTTCATCTTAAGAGGACTGCGAAATTGATCTGGCACCAAGAGAACGGCCCGTGAGGTGTCCTATGATTAAAGCCGACACCCCATCCCCGTCCGCTGACCGGCGCCAACCTCGAAGCGCCGAACTAATGGCCACCACTCTCCTCACGGAGATTGGACGCGTTCACGGCAAATCTTTTTTCACCTTCAGTGGCAGTCCTGAGCAACAGTTCTAACGGGATGGTCTCGCTGCGTGATGATGATTCCTAGCCGCGTCCTCCGAATCCATCAAGAGCGCCCGATGATGGCGCCGCAGGAGTGATGGAGGTTATGAGTTATTAGCTGTGGAGGAAAGTAATATTGGAGGATTGAGGAGCCGCGGCAGGAATGACCAACGACTGTGTGCCGCCGTATAAAAGAGACATCGCTGTGATTTATAAAGGGAGGGGAAACCCGGCAGAGAGGCCAACGTTCACGCGGTTAGACCAAAGTAGTCGAGCTCAGCCTCAGGTGTCCGACGGCGAGGAGGAAAAAAACAATGGCATCTTTTACTGGTGCAGACGCACGTTTAAAAACCTAACAGTAAAAGTATTTCTTCAACATCTTCACTCAAGTAGAAGTGAAGAGGTACTAAAACTCTGTAAGCTGGCATGTAGTAGTATTAAGGTAGTAGTAGTAATTATAATAATAATAATAATAATAATAATAATATGTAGATGGAAAGTATAAAAGTCAAGTATGTAAAGTGTAAAGTGTTGATATAAACGCACAACAATGAACGTAAAAATAATTCTATGTAAGTAAAACATTCTACAAGTTTAAAAGTCGTAAGGTGAAAGTATGAAAGTATAAAACTAATAAAGTGGGAATGTGAAAATATAAAAGTATAAAACGAATAAAGTAGGAATGTATAAGTATAAAAGTATAAAACTAATAAAGTAGGAATGTAAAAGTATAAAACTAATAAAGTAGGAATGTAAAAGTATAAAAGTATAAAACAAATAAAGAAGGAATGTAAAAGTATAAAAGTATAAAACTAATAAAGTAGGGATGTAAAAGTATAAAAGTATAAAACAAATAAAGAAGGAATGTGAAAGTATAAAAGTATAAAACTAATAAAGTAGGAATGTAAAAGTATGAAAGTATAAAACTAATAAAGTAGGAATGTAAAAGTTTGAAAGTATAAAACAAATAAAGAAGGAATGTGAAAGTTTGAAAGTATAAAACAAATAAAGAAGGAATGTGAAAGTTTGAAAGTATAAAACAAATAAAGAAGGAATGTAAAAGTATAAAAGTATAAAACTATTAAAGTAGGATTGAAGGGAACAGTAAAGTGTGTTTAAACCTCTGAATGGTTCTGTAGGTTTTCAGACGGACTGTCGTTTAAAGAGAAAAGGTTTCAAGATAAAAAATAATCAATCAAATATAAGATTTTATATTTAAAATATCAGGAGTAAGAAGAAAGATTCTCTGATTAAAATGTAGGGAGTAAAAGTAAAAAGTTACCTCCCACCTCTGGTCAGTCGGAGAAATTAGCTCCACTTTACTTTGAAGGATAATATTTCACAGCTCCGTCAGAGCGATGAACGAGAACCTGCTGCTGCTGCTGCTGCTGCTGCTGCTGCTGCGAACACGGCCAGCCTCATACTGTCATGATTTTACAGAGTGCAGGACAGAGAAAGTGGAATGAGACAAGTCTAAAGAATACTGTTACTGCAGAGAGACGAAGGAGGAGGAGGAGGAGGAGAGGAGGGAGGATGAGGAAAGGAGAGGCAGAGGCCACAGAGGTGAAGCCGGATGGCAGGGTTAGGAGAACACATGAGGGTGAATGTTGTGGACAGACTGGAGATGTCTCGGGGTTAGCCAGCAGGCAGAGGAGGGGTGAGACAGGAAGAGGAGGGGTGAGACAGGCAGCCAGGAAAGTATCAACTACAGCACTCAGGGGGGAAGACGATGAATATTAACCAGGAATGTAGGTGAGGAAAAGAACTGGACTGTCAGTCGAGACTCAACTGAAGCTGAGGGAGACGAGCGGAACCGTGGATGAAGAGCCAGAGGACACTGTCTGCAGGTTTGATGGACAGCAGGAGGGCGGGATCAGCCGGTTTGCATAATTATCAGAGATCACGGAGACAGACAGTCAGAAGAGATGGACATGATCTCAGGAGAGACCGGAAGCAGGAAACACACAGCGGTGGACAGTAACTAAGTACATTTACTCGAGTACTTTACTCAAGTACAAACTGAGGTACCTGATACTAAATACTAAATAGTATTTCTATATTAATTCTACTTCACTGCAGCAATAGAAAATATTATTTCGACTCCACTACATTTCTTTTAATTGATAAAATGTTTTTCTTTCTTCAATAAATTTCTTACAAACTATTTTTCAGTCTTAATAAAAGTTTACCCTTTTAAAATATTCTGAAAATTAATAAGGAAATAATAAATTAGAAATTAAATATAAAAAATAATAAATCAAATAATTAAAAGTAATAATTAAATCATTAAAATATTTCAAATTAGAAATTAAATATGAAAAATAATAAATCAAAAATCAAATAATTGAAAATAATAATTAAAATACTTATAAATAAAAATTCCTAATTTTTTTTATTTTAATATAGTCAGAAATTTAAAAAAAAATTGTCAAACACCCGCGCCGCATTATTTAAGATACATTGAATTTTTTTTATACATCATTTAATAATATAGAAACAATATAATATTTAATAAAATATCTTTTGTGATTATAATAATTAAGTCCTTATTTCCTTCATTTACACCAAAGTGTTAAACAAATTGAAATTTTCCTTGAGCCATTTCTCCCTCCTTCAAGTGTATTTTAAATGAAATGTATTACTATTATTATTATTAGTGAGCATAAATTGAATGTGTAACACGCTGTAAAATGTATTTGCTGTGTACCGGACGTATATTTTCCACCCAACATGCAAACAATAAGACATTTTCACGTCTTAATGCGTCTTCTGTGACGCAAACATGTCCTACACAGAACCTGCCATCATGCTTACAGCACAGGAAAAACCCACCAGAGTGGGATTAACCTCCAGTGGACGTAAACTCTCACAGAAGATGAATGAGCAAAGACACTGTAAAAAAATAAAAGTGAAGTCATCTTTGGAGCGTCAGAGGACGGAGGGAAAATGATACACGTGAAGATAAACCTTTTATCGGGCTCTGGACACTCGTCTCAGTTTGGCAGTCTGACAGAAATTTCCTCCTGCCACTCATTCCTCTGTCCTCTGCTGGCGTTAGAATCCGTCCTCTGAGCTGCAGAAAGTTGAGTCCAGCTCCTTCTGTCCGAGAAAGAAGAAAAGAATGATAGCAAACGACGTGTTGGAAGTTAAAGAGACATCTGGGGGGGGGTGTAACAGCGCTTTAAATCTTCTGATTTGTGCAACAAAGAGATCGTATAACTGATTATACCGACGGCAAAAACATTGCAGGTTATGAATGAATTACTGCCAGGTATGAAAGCATGAAACGGAGCATTGAAGATCCAAAGGTTCTGCTCAGCTTTTCGGTTGAGCACATTTTGGGTCTCTTTTTCTTACTGAAAAATGTGACGGAACCTGTTCATCATGTGACCAAGCGGCAAAGAGTAAGGGTCCAATGATGGAGATCTGAGGAGCACCACGGGTGAAACACAGTGAAACAGTCTAGGTTCATACGGTGAAACAGTCCAGGTTCATACGGTGAAACAGTCCAGGTTCATACAGTGAAACAGTCCAGGTTCATTCAGTGATAAAAATGCACTAAAATCTTGTTTATTCCAGTTGTCTAGTCTAGTTTTCATTCTATACCATTTTTATTTGAGTTAAGTTTATAACTTTATTTTGTTTTCTTTACAAAACAACCGTTAAAATGTTGAAGTTATTTTGACAGTGTGAATATTTGACAATCTTCAGAACCAAACAGGAAACAAGAAAGTTCTATTGGAACTATTTATTTTTATTTTAACACACGTGAAGACTTATCAAATAGTTTTCTAAAAACACACTTTTCCAAAAGGTGTTCGATGCTAAGCTAATCAAAACTGACTATTTACCATGACATACCAAATTGATCAAAGGGTTAATGTACTTTCGTAGTCTTCATGTTCACATCATCTCCGTAAATATCAAAGATGAAGTTACTATCACCAAATCAATCAAGTCACATTACAAATGTCAATGACATCAGAGGCATAGAGTCACATGACAAAGAAAGACATCAAACCATCCATTCGAATGTCGCAAAAACATCAAAGCCATTGAGCCAAATGGTTAAGACATCAAAGCCATTGAGTCTGTATGTAAAAAAAACAAACACGCCCAATCAATCAGGTCACATGACAAAAGCATGGAATCCACTGACTGATAGGGTGTAAAGACATCAAGTTACATGCATTGAAACAACAATTTTAAATCCTTTTTCTCCAGTTATTATTATCACTATTTTAAATAACAGTACTTACTTTTTAAATGTTTGGTCCAGCAGCAGTAAATGTCTGATTTTTCCTTCTTATGACTGAAAATGTGATGTGATGATTGGTGGAAAAATGAGTTTTTGTTCTTTGTACGGACTAATCAGCCGGTCGTTGCGGACGGAAGGTTTGGAGCCGGCGTGACGATTAATTAACTATTAAGTTAATTCACTTAATGAGGCACAAACAGGATTTCTGCAGCTGGAATTTGAGCTACCGAGGAGGAATAACGGTAAATAAATAATGAACACGGCGGCGGCGGTGATATTTGTGTTTGAAGCTCAGGCTGGAGGTGGAGGCTACGCCGAGCACTCTGCTGACACCACACATTTACTTTACAGCTTTAGAAGCAGTTTCTGTAAATCCATGGTAATCACATCCAAGCTGCAGGTATTCTTCCAAAAACAGTGTGAGGGGACGCTGGAGCATTTATGGAATCCTATCCTACATGTTTGTTACAATCAGCTTTCTCACTCTACACAGAATGAATGAATGACTGCTGGACCGAGTGTAGTCATAGTTCAAACGAAGAAACAGTCCAGGTTCATACGGTTAAACAGTCCAGGTTCATACGGTGAAACAGTCCAGGTTCATACGGTGAACTAGTCCAGGTTCATACGGTTAAACAGTCCAGGTTCATAAAATGAACCAGTCCAGATTCACACGGTTAAACAGTCCAGGTTCATACGGTTAAACAGTCCAGGTTCACACTGTGAAACAGTCCAGGTTCACACGGTTAAACAGTCCAGGTTCACACGGTGAAACAGTCCAGGTTCATACAGTGAAACAGTCCAGGTTCACACAGTGAACCAGTCCAGATTCACACGGTTAAACAGTCCAGGTTCATACGGTTAAACAGTCCAGGTTCACACTGTGAAACAGTCCAGGTTCACACGGTTAAACAGTCCAGGTTCACACGGTGAAACAGTCCAGGTTCATACAGTGAACCAGTCCAGGTTCATAGGGTTAAACAGTCCAGGTTCACACGGTGAAACAGTCCAGGTTCACATAGTGAAACAGCAAAAATGCAGTAAAATCTAGTTTATTCCAGTTTGTCTAGTCTAGTTTTCATTCTATACCTTTTATTTGAGTTAATTATATAACTTTATTTCTTTTCTTTACAAAACAACCGTTAAAATGTTGAAGTTATTTTGACAGTGTGAATATTCGACATTCTTCAGAAGAAGTTCAAACCGATGCTTTCAAGAGACCCCTAAGAGTCTGTCTCTGAGGGAGAACCAACACCTGTTTATTCCCAGGCCAGAATTCTTCTTCTGTCAAAAGAAAAAAATAATCAAACTCTGAACGAGGTGTCGTAACGACGAAGAGGTCTTTTCAACTCTCCCTCTTTTCTTCCTGGTAGAGATCATTCTTATAAAAACACCTGGATGGAAAAGAGTGTCAGGTGTTACTTGTGACGGTACAGTGAACAGTAGCAGGTGGCGGTGGGGCTGCATCAAGGATCAGCTCTGAGACCCTTCTTGTTTGCTATGGTGATGGACCGGCTGACAGAAGAGGTCAGCCAGGAGTCTCCATCAACTCTGATGTTGGTGAATAACTCAAACATTTTTTCATGGATCATTTTCAAATCTTATTCCCAAACAGACCTTAGTGTGAGGAAGAACTGGAGTGATTTTGGGAAGGATCGATTGTATATTGCTACTAGTGGAAGATTTATTTCCAAGTGTTTTCCAACTACAATTTTACAACCGTTTGTCCGATTTAGTCCACATTTGGTGCGTCTGAATCTACAGAGAGAGATCTATGTTTTATTTATCATATTTTAGTTTAATATTTAATATTTCCTCTCATTGGGGGGATCTTTTTTCACGAAAAAGCACTGTTTCTTTGGAGCTCAAGTGACATTTAATGTGAGGAGCTGAATCAGGGGGGAAAAAACATTAATGAAAAGAGTTCTGACTTAAAATTTTCGACACCTGCTTTCGTTACGGTCTCTGCGGCTTTTCTTACATAATTAACCTACTTTTGAGGCAGGATCGTCAAATCAGTCCAGATGATTGTGACAACATGTAAACGACCCAAATATAACCTTTTCATTGTTCACAAAGTTGAAGAGTCGGCACGTTGTGGAGCCGCAGGAGCGCTCGGGTTCTTCTCTTAAGTTTCGGCTCTTTCTTCATTTCCTGTTTCCTGCTCTAGAGAGAAACTAATGAGTTTTCTCGGGGTTTGGTTTTTTCAGGTATTTCTGACGCCAGAATCAGAATTCATGTCGGCTTTTTGTACATTAAAGCTTTGTTGTGTTCCGCTCCTGTTCTCCTGGTTTCCCGGGATACGCCGTTTGAAGTTTCCCGTAGATGGAGTCGTAATGAAGCAGGTTCCACATTCCTCCAGGCTGAGGAACAAAGTGTCGAGCGTCGTCTCCGTTTCTTCTCCAGGAGCCTCCGTCCCACTGGCTGACATGATTGAGAGGAGGGGCGGCGCCAATCCCACTGCACCCCCACTCCACAACGCCATTGCTGGCATTTACAGACCATCATCCTCAGATCTCACTCAATCTCAGGTTTATTCGGGTCGGCCCAGTCTGTGAGTTCTCTTCTCAAAGTTTGAGAAGCCCACTGAGAGACGATATCATGTTGTTATTGCTGGAGTCGGCTTCGGTACACGAGGGGAACCAGGATAGATGTTTAGGAGGAAGAATCGGAATCAGAAATATTATATTAAAACCTATTTATCGTCAATCAGCCATAACATTATGACCACTGACAGGAAAAGTCAGAATAATGTTGATTAGAATTGTTAGCGTGGTTACCTACCAGTGGGCGGGACTTATAAGTGACACTTCCTTTGCGCCACTTGTCTCTGAGGTCTGTCCTTTATGTTTATGTCTGACAAATGATGTTTCTTTGCTGTTCCGTCTGAAGGGTGTGAGATCGTAGAATGCCATGATGCTGTAAGTATATGATGGGCCTCGGATCTGAGACCATCCCTGCTATAAAAGATCTGTCCATAATAAAGCCGTACATTTAAGTGAGAGACACCTGAGACTCCGGGTCGTGGTCACGTTGGCAGCAGGCCAATAAGGGCGTTCCAGACGTGCCTTTTCTCAGCGGATGGATGGCGTTGAAGAAAACTACACTTACACAAACTTTGGTTTACTATGAAAGTCCCGCCCCCTCTCTTTCTGATGTCATCACATCTTGCTTTTTACCCCGGAGCTCCTGGTTGCTCTTAAGGACCAGTTTTTAGGGTCAGGGCAATGTTCAGTCAGGAAGTAGATCAGAAACCACCGTGGTGCACAAGGGGCCGCTTTCAAAGGTCTACAGAAATGGTTTAATTCATCAGGCTTTTATTTTGGTAGTTAGCATATTTAGGAACATTTAGGTCCAATATTTGGATTGAGATTTAATATTTGGAGCTAAATGTGGTAAAACATTGCCATTAAAATCCGCATGTTCTACTTTAATGAATACTTTATGTCCAAGGGGCGTTGTTTATAATCTGCAGTGTAATATTGTTGTTTGAGGTTGTTTTTTTCTACCGCTGAGGGATTTAAGGGGGTTTATGTGAAACAACAGTCTTGCATAGGAAGCAATCATAAAAGTGAAAGAATCGTTAATCTGGACGACTTCATTCTCCGATGGCGTCGGCCCTCCGTCCTTCTCCTCTCCGAGCAGAGCGTGAGGACCCGAACCTTTCTCGGCTCTTCAGGCGCGGCAACATTCATAAATCATCCTCTGATTTTAAAATGGCTCCATTTATGACTTGTTTGCTGCAGCTGCTGCGACGTGAGAGGCCGGAGCCGCTCTGCGCCGAAGCCAGACAATAATGGCTAAGGCGTCAGAGTGCAAGTGAGATAAATGACTCGCCAGCATCTGCTGCTGAGTCGTCCTGCAGACGGTCTGAGGGTCAGGGACGTCTCCTCTGCCCCGGTGCACCATGGGAGGAAAACAGGTTTCCCTGCAGTGTCACGGATGACAACGGCTTTGTTGTAGAAAACGCAGTATTACTCATTATCACGTACCGAAACGTTGGATTACACATTATCTCCATCAGAACCAATAAATATCATTGTGACAAAAAGAGAAAGAACAAGATTTTTCCTTGTTTCTTGATGCCAAAACAAAAATAAAGAATAAAATTCTGATCCAGTTTGTCAGTTAGCCTGATTTAAGTGGATGATTCCATGAATCCCTGCAGAGTTGATCTTTAAAGGTATATTTCTATCCCTCTATACACGTCGGTGAGCTGCCAGCTTTCCTCTCCTCCTGGTTCACTGATGCAAATGAATTTTGGCTCTTTTGGGCAGATCTTATCGTTTTGGATCATCACTGCCGCTCAGTGATACAAGACAATCAGAATTTCAAAGCTCCCGATGAAAAAATTAAAATGAAAAAGTTAGAGTATCAGGTCGATCGACAACACATTCCGGACTGATACAACAAAACACACATTTGACCTTTAACAACCACACACCAGGACCAGAACCTCCAAACACTGCGCTGAATAACTCCTGGATCACTGTTTGAACCATGCAGACATGAAGGCGTGAATTCAGCAGATATCTTCTGGCTCATTGGCTCATCTTGTGTTCTGAAGACTCATCTGATGTCCATCCCGGCGTTGGAAGGAGAGCAGGAAGCGGTAAGATTTTTTTTTGGAGGGGATTTTCCTTTTGGTACAAGGTCGGTTTGGGGAAGCTGCTGAAAATGTCAAACCCTCCGAGTAAAACTGGATCAGCGCTGGATCCTAGACGTTAGACCTTTATATTCAACAGATGGAGAACAGGTTCAGAGGGTTGCCGCCGATCCCGCCGGTTATTCATCAACGTAATAAAATGACATCAATCAATCATCACGACGTCCTTTTGTTCAGTAACGTCAGCAGGAAGTCACAGAAATGTCCATCCACAGAAAATCTGCCAGGTTTCCATGAAAATCCTGGCTTTTATTTTAATGTAGGTTGTGTTACACATACAGATAGTTATTAATGGATTGGCTGATCAGCCATAACATTATGACTGCCTGGCTAATATTGTGTTGGTTCCCATTTTTCCACTAAAAGAATGAGGTGGACATAGAGAAGAAACGAGATCAGAAGAGATTTTTACGAGAGAAGAGATTGATTAAAGGAAGATACAGGAAGAGACTTTTGACTTTTAACACATCTTTAATTAGTGAGCATTGAACATCAATCGGACTTGGTCTGGTGGGTGCTAGGTGTCAATGGATCATCCACATGAATGGTTTCCTGGCAGATCCCAGGGAACCCGTGTTCCTGTTCCCAAGAAATCAATTTACGAGGGCAAAATTTGGACTTGCTGCCTGATAAATCCTCCCGCTGACTCCACATTCGCTTCCTTCTATCCTTGAATCCTCCTGACGCCACGCACCGAGCACATCTGGATAACTGGGAATGGACAGTTCCCGGAAAACCAGCAATTAGTCAAAAACCTGCTAAGCAGCCAGATCATTTTGTGGATTTGCTGTGAAGATGCTCAGAAGCTTGAGGATGAGGGAGCTCTCACACAGAGATGTGTTCCGGGAGAGAGGAGGGAAGAAATCCCTCATATTCTAGGAGCACAGCCAACTGTGAAGAACATCACGGCGTCCAATGAGATTATAAAACATTCACAAGTAGGGAAATAAAACAAGACTTCCCTGATCCGCTCCACACACATCATGAATATGGAGGGTTTTTCCTGAGCGAGCCTGAATCACCGCTCAGGAGAGGAGTCGGGAGATTCGACAGATTTCCTTTTCTTTCCTTTCTCTTTTCGGCCCCCGACATCCTGGCTCTCAATTTAGAGGATTTTTTACTGAAAAAAAGAAAAAGGAGTGAAATTGTTCTGCTCTCGCCTCTTTTGGTCTCTGGTCTGCTCCCTCTGCCAAGGACAGGAGGAATCCAACAACAGACCAAACACAGACATCTTAAATGGGAGTCACTTCAGCCGCCGTTAAATGACTTCACCTGCAGACTGAGAAAAACTAAAAACACGCTGAAAGAAACCCTAAAATGCTACATTAATTTTTAATATATCCATTAATCCATCCATTTTCTTAAACCGGTTCTCCTCTTTGGGGTCAAACCGGTTTAAAATGTAATTTTACAGAGTGGAGTAAAGATTTCTGACCTGTGAAGTCCCATGTAGCAGAAAGACTGTTGAAGGAGATTGTGATTGGAGGGTATTTACCCTGAACAGCAGCAGGAGCCCCTCCCCCTTTGAGTCTGGATACTGGGGGTGATGGCGGCTGATGTTTTGTTCTTATGATAAGGAGAAAAAAAAACAACTTAAAAATGAACAAACTAACTAATTAAAATTTAGTTTATTAATCAAAAAAAGGTTCTTTAGCAGTATAATCTGAACAGTTTGGACACCAGGGCTGAATACTTACTGTACCCTGTGATACAGCTCCACAAACACACACACACACGCACACGCACACGCACACCGACACACACACACAGTGTTTGCATGAATCCATTATAAGGGGCTCAGTGGGCTGTGTCCACCAAAGTGATTTTCCCGGCTCAAAACTGCAGGTACTCTTCTTAAACCGCCCAGCTGGGAACGCTTTGGCGGTTGAGTATATTTTTCAGCTGAGATACTTTGGTTGCTATGATACATAATATCCACTGACTGCTGCTCACCCGATAGACCCACGGCGAGCCTAATGTTCCCTCACAGATATACATACATATTGATATTGTGGAAAGGTCTATGGATGTCATCTAGTATGGATGTGGATACTCAGAGAGAGGCTGAATCCATTTCTCCTCTTTCCTTTTCATTAAGCTACTTGCGAGACGTGAAAGAGGACCTTGGTGTTTGGGGGGGAGGGGGCTAATGGAGATTCATAACTCTAAAATACATAAGGCTATTTATTTGTCATCAGCCAAAGCGGGCCTTTGTTTAGCCCTTCTGTTCTGCAGAAAACGGCGTGGAGGAGCTCTGAGATGGCCGTGGAGGTAGTAACAGAGGCGGAACGGACATCTGCATTAACAGATGTCAGAAAAGTAGGATTGACGATGTGACATTTTGCAGACATTTAATTAGTGCGTCTCAAAACCGGATGTCTTGACAGCAGCTAATAGCGGTTAGTAGCTAAAGCAAACAAAAATATCCACAAACCAGTCTTTTGTTTAAAACGCCTATAATCGGACTTCTATCTAGTTATTTGCATTTTTCCTTTTTTTATTTCCTTTTTTTCTGTTTGATTTGAATAAAGCTCCTGGTTTAAAAACCCAACCCTTCACTCACTTTGACTGAATTGGAAACATTTGCACATTTTTGTGAGTGAAACAAAATTTAATAATCCCGTATCGGCGTGAAACGATGAAATCTAACTCCCCGAGACAATTTGAATAGATTGTCAACATTCACTGTCGTCATTAAGCTTTTCAATTCTTCCACCTGCTGGTTTTTACATCCCACGTTATCACCCCGCTGTTTGAAAGACGCTTTGAAATGGATCTGATGAAAACTGATACCGGCTCACTACTGTTCCTCTTTATCCAACATCATTAGAAAGAAATGCCGTCAGCTTCGTCAAAAGCAACCCGGATCCTTTAATGAGTAATTACTGACCCAGTTCGGGGTCTACCTTTATCTTTTCTTTTTTTTTATATAAGTTTAGCTTTCTTACTGACTATAAAATACAGACTGGACTTGACCATCCTCAGCTGGTTCAGATGATATTGAAGTCAGGAGATTCTTTGTTACCATTGTTGATGGTTACCAGGATTATGGGGGTCCCACTGGGTCTGGGTCTTGGCCCACTAGCACTCTCTCAAGGTTGAATCATCCATTAATTTCCTGTAACTGCTTATGCTGTTCAGAGAGGCGGGGCCTGACCCGGCTGACATTAGAGGAAAGGTAAATGTGGTCCAGTCAACAGCTAATTAGCCAAAAGAACCCAACAGGAACCAATACAAACACTGATCAAGTTATCGGAATCCAAAACTTTCTTGGCGTTACGAGAATATTTTTGCTTACCAATGCTATGCAGATGACACCCATGTAATGTTGTCTTAACTCAAAAAAGTTCCAGACACATTAAAAGCTGATTTCAGCAAAAGTTTCTTCTGTAAAACAAAGAGAGAGAAAGATTAAAATCAGTGGTGACAAGAAAGAAAAGGTGGGGCAATTAAAGACATGAAACACAGTTGTTGGGTTCCCTTGGTAAACACGTTGGTGTTAGATGCTAAAGTGAAGCGTTGGATGCCTGACTCATAGAACTGGAGTTACATTCAGTAACCTGTGGAGTACCTTTGGGCTTGATTCTTGGACCGTTAGCATACAACCTGCAAATGCTCTCTTTAAGTCCATCCATCAATTTTCTGTAACCTCTAATCCAATTCCGGGTCATGGACCCGAATAAGTCCCCAGTTCACCAGCATAAATTAACAACATGCAAACTCCACACAGAAAGACCTCGGGGGGATTCGAGTCCATAAACGTCTAAAGGTTCTGAACAGCATACAGCAACTGAATGTTCCTTCATAAATGAAAGGCAACACAAAATTAAGTGGCAACAATGAAAAATAAACCCTAGTGGAGATTTCTCGTAGGACTAAGTTCTATTCAGTGACCAGTGGAGTCCCCCTGGGTTGGATTCTTGGACCACTAGCATGGAACCTGCACATTCTCTCTCGAGGTTATATCATATTAGACATGATATTGTTTGTAACGACTTCACAGACAATAATCTTAATTTTATCGATGTTTGGAGACGTTATGATAAATACAGACAAGATATAAATCTCACTGAGCCTTTCAAACCCAGAACCAACACCGTTATCAGGATTTATAGTTAAATAATATTATCATTGTTAATCAGGGCGCAGGACGGGGACCTGAAAGGGTTCCCGAGCCGGCTCATAGAACTGGAGTTACAGTCTGTTACTATAGATTTCTTAGCACATCTACTCAGAAAAATGAAAAATAAAAGTACATTTTTGGGTAGTCAGGGCTGTTTTTAGCTGAAGGAATCATTCACAGGTGTGTTTTTATGGCTGCGAGACGTGAACCCCCCATCGCCCGTGTTTATCATCCTAATGTAGGAATGTGTCAGTCGGAGCAGCACAGAACCTCATTGATTTCTTTAAACTTCTAGGCAACAGCGGCGCTCGACGGCACAGAGCTATGAATCAGGCTCTGGCTTTATGCTAGTGTTATTTGCTGACATTTGCATGAGGAAGATGAAAACACTACTTTTCTGCCAGGTTTAATAGGATTTGTTGACATTAAGAAGGATAAACTATTCTTTACCTGCACTATAATTTAATGAGGGCATCTTGGCCTGCCTGTTCACACGAGTGTTGAGCAGTATTCATAAGACGTTATATATCAGGCCTGCTAGTGTGAGAAAGTGGTCACATGTGTCAAACTCGAGCCCTTCTGGCCAAATCCGGCCTCACATTTTACTTCATGTGGCCCCAGAGAGATCGCATAGAATATAAATATGCAATAGGACCATATACTACATGTCCCAGAATGCATCGTGATCCTGTTGTCTGCAAGGGCGTCAATCTCCTAATTGTCAGTACGATGAAGGCAGTCTTTCAGAGTTAGTTGTTTCTAGCTGAGTGGTTAAAGCTAGTGATGCTAATAGCAGCATTTTGAAAAAACAACCAGGAAAAAAGGAAATTTGATGCAGAAGCTATTTTTTCAGATTAACTTTGGTTTAGTTCTGTGTGAAATGTCCTTCAAAAATTTTCACATTTGGTCAACATTAACCAGTTGAACTTTTACACGTTTTTACATATTTAGGCTTATTTAATTCAACGTTAACTGTATTTAGGTCTGGTTTTAAGTGAATATATATTTTTTACAGTGTAGATTCTCATTCATCCATCATTTTGTTTGACTCAGAACAAATTATGGACACAAAACGTGTTAAATATTCAATTTTGATCCTAAAAGAGGGATTTTGACAGTAAAATACCACCTGTGTCCTCTAGAGGGAGCTACGTTTACACACTACAGCTTTCACAAATTGAAAAACTAGGTAGAAAGCTGATAATGGGTCTGAAGAACAGGTTACGATATTTTTGAATTAAAGTTCTTATTTGTAATCTCCAGTTATGTGGTTTCACTTTTTCCTTTTTTGTCTTTGTTGTCTACCTGCGAGGGGGGAAAAATCCCCTTCAAAAATAAGAAGGAAAGAAATATAAACATAATAAATCCAAGATGTTTTTAGCTTTTAATAATTAAATAAATCAGCCAGTAGTAAGAAGTGAAAATTAGCTGGATAGGCTTCTTAAAATAAGACGTGGTATTTAGATAAGGGACATGTGATAAATCACATTTTTAACTATATTTTGTGAGTTTTGTGTCTCAGAATCAGCCAGTAGTACATAAAACTACTAGTACATAAGACTATTGCTCATTAAATCCCTGAACTGATCTCCCAGTGCCTCCTCTCTCTCCTGGTCTGGACCTCGTCGCTGTAACCGAATATCCGTGTAAAAGATCCAGAGAGAAATGATGCAGCGGTGGAAACCAGCGTCTCTGTGACTGAAGACGGAGGCAGGTCATTGGTGTTTTCTGAGGACATCTCTGCAGAGTCATGGAAATAACCACACGCTCAAATGTCAGCTTGCCTTTATTTACTGAAAAGATACAAGCTTAGTTTAATTCTCGTTGTTTAAACAACCAACTGCAAACGAGCTGATCCAGAAGATGCATTCACGCTGTATATTTTTGTTTCAATCCCAGCCAGCCGTCTGAGGACAAAGGAGATGTTGACGTGGAACTGCCTTTGAGGCTGCTGCTTTAAGTCATGAGGTGAAGAGAACATTCTCTCTAAGAGTCTCTCTCTTCGACGTGGAGTCCTGCTCACGGCTGACAGATGGCATTGATGCTTCGCCTTCATCAGAACACAAACAAAGATCTCAGTGGAGTTTCCAAGGATACTCTGTAGAAGAATTCACCTTATAGCGTTTGTCACAATAAGCTGACTTTACTTAACTTCTGCCGTTTCTGGTAATTAATTGGGCAGAAGGACTCTTCGGAAAGATTGTGATTGGACCCTCCTCAGCTGACCTGAACGTTCCAGAGGTACCATCTCTTCCCTCAAGAGTAAAATTCTCCTGAGAGATTCTTCCGTTCTGACCCATGTCTGAGTCTGTCTCGTTATCTGACCGGGAAATAATCCATTAAAATCAGTTTCTCCGACTCATCATCACTGAATGAGCTGAAGGTTCTAAGATGAAGCATCTTCAACTAGATGCCCCAGCAAGACCAGTGGAGGTGTGGGTAATCCCCCAGTATGAACATCTTCAGTAATATCAGAAGAAACCAACACACACCAGGTTGCTGGATGCTCTGTAGAAGAATTTACCTTATAGCGTGAATACGGTAAATTATTTCTGTGGAGAACCACAAGAATCCGTGATTGGTCCCAAACTTTTTTCTTTTTCTTTTTTTTCCGGATGATTCAAGATTCACACAGTTAAAACGTCCGGGTTCACGTAGTGAAATGGTCCAGGTTCATACATACACGAACATCTTCGGCGTCTCTGTGAACGTTACCAGCTGTCTATCAGCTGCATCTCCCCAGGAGCTGAAAGGACGCCACTCTGACAAACTATCTTCTCCCCGCTGGTCTCCATATCGACTCCACTGGAGGAATCCAGCAGCGCTATTATTTACCAGCGCCACACATGAAGTTCTGTTTTCACGGCTGTTTGTCTGTAAGCGGAATTCCTCGAAAAAGTTCTTCACAAGCTTCAGTAACATTTAGCAGAGAGCGACTGGAAGTAAGAGAGGAGCTGATTAGACGGAGCGCTGGATCCAGATCAATGTGTGGATCCAGGCAATTTTTCCTAACCTTGGCAGAGGAGCGCTGGTGCCCATCCAGTTGGTCCATTGATTTTATTTCCCAACCTATCAGAGCGGGAGCCTGCGGCTCTGAGAGCGGCGCAGGAGGACCAATCAATGCAGACGTGAAAACACAGATCCTGATTCACAGGTAACTAACTAAAACACGAGTCCCCATATTATGATACTATATATATATATATATATATATATATATATATATATATATATATATATATATATATATATATGTATAAATATAAATCAATTAATTGACAGACAAACGTTGATTTAATTATACATATCCGTCTGTTTCTCCTCATGTCTGGAGCGGCCCACCTCACGGATGAAAAACTCCGTCATGACATTCATTATAGGAAATCTGGCGTAAAATAAAAATGTATGTAAATGTAAAATTCCTTATGACCACTATGAGCAGAGGTGAGCGGGTGGCCGCGCCCCCTTACAAAAATGCAGGTTTAGTCTCAGAATGCATGTTTTACGCTAATTACTCCAATATCACGACAACTTTGATCATCTCAGCTTTTATATTCTGCAGCTAAAACTAGAGGTGGGAAAGTAAAAACACTGTTCGGCGCAGACACCAATATAAACTTGTGAATTTTGAATATCATAACTCCATTTATTAAAAGAAATATAAAAATTTTACAGACTACTCCTTTAAAGGCTTTACTTGAAACACAGTATATTGAATTTAGACTTTCTGCCGCGGCTTATTCTCAATTTACTCGTCATTATTGATTGTGTTTGAGGTTCCGATATTCGCATTCACTGCTCGGAGGTCCAAACGCACAAACTCAGACCGTCGGCATTAGCATTTTTACCAGACGGCATATTTTCACCAACATTTGACGGAAATTCAAGCCAATAGAAGGTAATAGAATAAATAATAGATTACTCAAGGCTGACTTTAAAACTGGCCTAACCATTCAAAGCACACAGAGTCGACCGAATGCTGACAAGTCTGCATTATTCATGCTGCGCACACAGACACACACACACAGACACACACACACACACACACAAACACATATAGACAGACAGGCGCACACAAACACACAGACACACACACATGCATACACACACATAATAACACACACACACACAGTTCGACAAAAATACATATAAACACTCACACACAAACACACACACACATATAGACACACAGACCCACACAGACACACACACACACACACACACACACATATAGACACACAGGCGCACACAGACACACACACACACTCACACACATATAGACAGACAGGCGCACACATTAACACATATACACACACATGCATAAACACACATTATTACACAGACACACAGACAAACACACACATAAACACTCACACACGCACACACACAGACAAACACACACACAGACAAACACACAGAAACACACATTGTCTTTATTTAATTAAGGCTGGTGTTGTACAAACAAACATGTTTACAGCTTTAAAATGCAAATATTTAAAAATATTTGAAAGTTGAAATCGGGACGGATGTTGTTTTAAAAATATTACTTCATTAAAATAATGAATTATTGTTATATTTATTAATAATTCAAATGTCATATTTAATGGCGGTTTTAGTAGTAAGGTCTTCTAACAAAATGTTAAAAAAAATCATTAATAATCATATTAATCATAATAATCATTTACATCCGCTTTATTGCTCATCCATGATCATCATCCAAACCATACGAAAAAAAATCAAGAAATAAAATTGAAACAATTCTCTCATTTAGTGTATTTAGTTTATAACACATGAATCTTCTTCCGTAAATAAAGTTTATTGAAAAGGTTTAACCCCTGAAAACCAACCCATAAGTCATAGTTCTGATCAGGATTGATGTTGTTTGATTTACTTCATTCAGGGAAAGATTAAAGTTTAGATCCTCTATGATACTTTATGACGGTTTACATAACATTGATGAAGGGTTGAGAGATTACTCCTTAACTAGAGTTCTGCATCCTGTGTCCTCGGTGACCCGGATTTGTGAAAGCCGTCGGACTAAATTCGAGCCGCTCTCTTCATGTGCCTTCGTGCCTCGGAAGAAGCTGGCACGGCTCTGCCGCTGAGCAGATGTCTGGGAGAGTAAATTGGCCGGGGAAAGTTTTTCAGGCACCTGTTCAATCCGTCCTGGTAGGAGACTTCAGACGAGATTGTGCAGAACCACATTTGCAGTGACAGACCTTTAAATTGGGCCGTGGTTGATTGGGAACATGGATTGGGCCGGAGGTCGCTCGTGTTGTGATTGAAAACTTTATCAATGACTTTGCGTCGTTCACAAAGTTCATTAGAATGACGACAAACCATCGGTGAAAGGAGAGAAACAGGATTTTGGTCGGGACCAGAATCTTCCTGCCGCCTGTGCTGGTTGCCTGGCAACTGGTTCTGACCATTAAATAGTCCGACAAATGTAAATGTGTTGATTTTTGAGTATCAACAAAAGAGAAAAATGTAATACTAGAATGAACCATAACATTGTAACCACTGACAAGTGAAGTCAACCTAACATTGATTTTTCTGGTTACCATGGTTACCTGTCAGAGGACGGGGAATATCAGACAACAGGTGAAGTTGATGTTAGAAGTAGAAGAAAATGCACCAGCATGAAGATCAGACAGACTTTGACAAGGACCGGATTGTGATCTAGATCATGATCTACTGTGGCACAAACTGCTTAACAAGTTAACGCTGGTTCAGAAGACACAGTGACGTCACAATATGTTGCATAGTGACCTCTGACCCTGTCCACTGCTGAAAGCTCCTACACTGGACACATCAACATCATACCTGGACTACGGAAGAATGAAAAAATGTTGTCTGATCTGTGCATCTCTTACCTGGAGAAATGGATGGAACCAGGATCCTTTATGGGAAGAACACAAGTGGAGGCTGTGTGATGTTTTGGAACATGTACTGCTGGGAAATTCCAGGAAATATCAGTTTATTTTCCAGAATGCATTTCTAGAATATCTAAAAGGTAAACTCATCCAGTTTTACACATGGTGACATCTTTATCTTTGTACCTTTTGTCGTATGTATTTATTTTTACAGCTGATATCTCTACGCCTCTTTCTGTATTTGAGAACAGCTTTTATTCTACCTGATCCTGACAACTCACACTTTAATTATCAGTTTTTTGTTTTTTTTACACTGTTTGTATAGCTTCATTTATCATTGACTTACTACAAGGTATGAAAACAGCTGTCAAATTAATTTGTTTGTGCAATTAACCCATCTCAGGATATGTTCATTAATTTTGTGTACACAGCTTTTTTCTTTACACTCTAGCAGCTTTTAGTAATTAAGATATTTCCAGGTGTAGCTCACAAAATGAACATTATGTAAGAGGCAGGAATAAACCATAGGCCTAATATATTACCATACCTCATGCATATATTTCTCTATAATATTAATGTTTATACATTATGGTTTATCAGAGTAAAGTGTAATTATTTATGTTGGTATGAATATAATTACAATCCGCAGAGGAAATCTGTGTCTCATTTGATCAAAACATTTCCTGAATCTTGGGCCTAGACGCAGACCCTCACCGCTGCTGTCCGTGGTGCTGAAGCTGAGGCTGCTGCCTGAGCGTAAACGCTGCTGTCCATGGTGCTGAAGCTGAGGCTGCTGCCTGAGCGTCGACGCTGCTGTCCATGGTGCTGAAGCTGAGGCTGCATCCTGAGCGTCAACGCTGCTGTCCATGGTGCTGAAAGCTGAGGCTGCTGCCTGAGCGTCGACGCTGCTGTCCATGGTGCTGAAGCTGAGGCTGCTGCCTGAGCGTCGATGCTGCTGTCCATGGTGCTGAAGCTGAGGCTGCAGCCTGAGCGTCATCGCTGCTGTCCATGGTGCTGAAGCTGAGGCTGCAGCCTGAGCGTCATCGCTGCTGTCCATGGTGCTGAAGCTGAGGCTGCTGCCTGAGCGTCAATGCTGCTGTCCATGGTGCTGAGGCTGAGGCTGCTGCCTGAGCGTCAACGCTGCTGTCCATGGTGCTGAAGCTGAGGCTGCTTTCTGACACTCACAGCAGGAATTCATTACATCATCAGATAAGCTTCCAGAGGTAGTCTCATTGTAGATGAACTTATTCAAGAGGATCTGATTCTAAACAATCTCTTTTTAGGGTTTCTCATTTTAGAGGATATCATTTTTGAGGACTCCATTCTAATGGGTATCAAGCGTAGTTGGGGTGAGTGTAGTTGGGATGAGTGTAGTTGGGGGGTGAGTGTAGATCAATCAGAGTAGAGAGCAAGTGAAGAAACGAGGAATTCATTACAACAGATGATATGTGACAATCATTCAATTGAAAATCATTTTCCGCTCCAACTTTTCGACTGTGCTCCTGCCTTGTGCAGGGGAATAAAAGAAAATATCCCCCCTTTTGAGTATGGATACTGGTGGTGGTGGCTGATGAATGATAACGCTGATAGATCTGCGAGGACTAGGCATGTACGAAAGATGCGGACAATAGTTGCTTGAGCATTAATGTAGCACAAGTGTGTGAGAGGATAGTCTTTCTGACGGAACCTGTGATAGAGCTCCATTGGTGAATGTAGTTAGTGGGTGAGAGTACTTTGAGTAAATGTAAGGGGGGGAGTACTTTGGGTGAGCGAAGGTGGGGGGTCAAAGTATTTGGGGTGAGTGTAGGTTGGGGTGGCAGTCATCCCCCAGCATGCACAGTATCTGTTAAATATTGATGGTGGGAGGCGGGGCCTGTTGACATAGCGAGCATCTGTCACTCGCTTACAGCTGGCAGAGAGCTGCAGTCTTGGCACTCTTCGCTCTCAGTGCATTGTGGGATTGCTGAGCTTGCAGCATGCCTCTCAATTAGATCACAGTAACACATAATAAATGCGCTGTCTGAACTCCCTGCACTTTGTTTCATATTAAAACACACATGAATCTGATTTCACTGCTTCAATGATCAGAAAACGGAGGAGAAATGATTTCATTTATTGTTTTCTTCGCTCGCAGGGGAGAGCCGGTCTCCGGAGGATTTCACCGATGTTTATTTATGTGTTGTAAGACGAGTTACCACGGAAACCAATCTTTTCTGACAGGAATAAATAAAGCTAATCTGTCATTACAGCGACCCAATTTACATTTATTACACATGGCCTCATGTTCTTCGAGTGTTGGTTTCAAACTGGATTTACAAAAGTTTGACTATAATGTACAATATTACAATATATCATAATGTTAAATGTTAATAAACGATTCAAAAACTTAAATCATCTATAAGCCCAGTAAAATAAATCATTTTGATTAAATTTATGAGCTTGTGTTTTCCTAAATATCCAAATAAATGTGAATAAAACTAAATTCTAATAACACATACTGTACGAATGCAATACATCAACCAGCCATTTCACTAAAACCACCAATTTTGCAATTAATGCTGCATTAGCTATTGTGTGGGATCAAAAACATCGGCCAGTATTCAAAACTAGTCAGAATCTGGTTCTTGTCAAAATCACTCAAATCTTCAGGATGGTCCATTCTTCCTGCTTCCAGCATCGACTTCAGGATAAAATGTTCACTTCCTGCCTCATGTATCCCGCCCACTGACAGGAAATCAATGCTATTCTGACCTCACCAGTCCGTGGTTATAATGTTTTGGCTGATCTAGAGTCAGGGTTATATTTAATTTTGATAAGCCTCTTGTTTGTTTGAAAATGCTCCATAAATTCTATTTTCAAAATCATCAAGTAGAATATATAAGAGTCATACATTTTGCTTTCTGTCATACATACAAATTTCCATTTATTGTTTTCAAAGCAGTGACACCCAATTAAAAGGATTTTAGATGACGTCTACAGAAGATAAAATGCTACAATGATCACGTTCTCCAAGATTCTGAAAGTCCAGCTTTTCTCTGCTAGTATAATTAGATTTTAATCCTGATATTTCTGAATCATCTTTTTCCGCTCAGCTGGAAGCGACACCATGTCTTCCTGCAGGAGACCTGTGGTTCTTCAGCAGAAGCCCTTCAGATGGAGCTTCAGCCACTGGGGGAACATCTTGTTTACAGAAGCACAGCATCTATTTGCCGTCGGTGACGTAACGCATAAGATTGGATTTTTTATTGTTCAAAGCCGTCTGCTGTTGCCACCAGGGTTTTTATCCCATCACAGAAAGGCATCAAAGGGAGAAGGAGCATTCTTCTTCTTCTTTCCAGGGAACCAGCCCCCTTGTCGGGTAAGATGGACTCCTGAAGTCCCCCTCTCTATGTAGGCCAATTTTTTTTTTTTATTATTGTGGCCTGCTGTGGATTTTATCTCTTGTTTGTAGCGCGGAATGAAAGCAAGGAAACAAGATGTCTGGAAATTAAGCTGAGAAGTAGCAGCAGTATTTCTGCTGCAGATAATCTGCTTTATAATCATTCACTTTCTGACTGTGATGTTGATGTGGAGAAGGTCTCGCCTCACAGTGGATTTTTCACAGCGATAATGAGGAAACTCCTCGTGGGGAGAAAACAATCCAAACACTAGTGATGGAGGTGTAACGTAAAAAAAATAATTTAAAAAAAAAAGGAGAGGTAGCTTTCAAACGTAATCCTGTTGATGAGAAGAGAGGACATTTAAGAGACGGTGTAGATATGAGACGGTCATTTTCTGTATCCGTTATCATGCTAAATGTGCTAAAGCTCCACCTCAGTCACACACAGGGATTTAAAAATGTCTACATCCAAACATTCTTTGGAGAATTCCCTCTGAGAAAGGATTAGGTTAAGATTACGCCGATCTACATATTTACATTTTAAGACTGGACAGAAAGATAAAGAAAAACATTTAATGTCCTGCTAAACTGTTTGGTTGAGCACTTTTTGAGAAAAATTTTCTCATTGAAAAATGTTCATGAAGCTGTTTATAATATGACCAAGTGGCAGCAGGTTTATGTGAAAGAGTAAAGGCCAAGGTTGGAGCCATGTGGGACACCACAGCTTAGAAAGGCCGCTGAGGAGGAGGAGGAGGAGGAGGAGGAGGAGGAGGAGGAGGAGGAGTCATTTACCATGACTATTGATTCCTATAAGATAAGTAAGATTATAAGATTCATGTGAGGACTGACTAAACAGTAACACTAAATTATGTAACTTGATTCAACCGTGATGAAAACAAAATGTTCAATTTGGGTCAAAATGTTTTCTTGAAAACATTCTTTACCAAAAGACTGAACGAATCTAATGGAAATTGTAAATCATTTATTTTCCATGAAACACAAAATGTCAACATGAAACATTAGATTTTTTTTACTATTTGAAAACATGCTTGTCCAACAGATTGGTCACTTTATGGTAATTTTAGAGTAAAGATATTAAATGAATACATTCCTCAAAGAAAAGAAATATGCAAAGATTAATTTGGTGTCAGTTAGTTTGTTTTTGCCTGAGGTGAGGACATTCACAGTTTTACAATCCTTTAAAAAGCAGGTCAGTCTGCAGCAGCATAAATTACATGGGTTGGTTGACTTCCAAACATGTAAGATAATTCACTCCAGCCCACAGGCTGGAAAGTTTAAGTATTATTTTTATTTGGTGTTTTGTTTACGTGTTTTCATGTTAATATTTTGTGTTTTATATCCACTGGAAACATAAATGTTTCTTCTCAAGGCGTTTATCCTTATACACAACACTGGTGATGATGAGGAAGTTCACCATCTTGGCCTTGTACAATATCTTTAAATGACCAAAGCTGAGTTTCTTGGGCAATTATTTATTAATATTTATATTAACTTTGGAAAATAAATACTGAGGTCCCACACCGGGTGACCTCTGATGGGTGTGGCCGTGGATCTCGTCATGGGTCCTGATTCTATTTATTCCAAAGGGTGAGGTTAACTCAGACTGTGACTGATTCTTCTGGCGGCTGAAAATGAGTATCAGAATAAAGTACAAAATACACATTTGTGGTTATTCCTAGAGTTACATTGTTATTGTAACTCGAGACAAAGTAAACATGATCTATCTAAAGTTCTTTCAGGAAGACTCTCCTCTTGCACACTCTGCTCACAGTTGCTGCTCATTCCCTCATCCTAACCTTTCCCTCCTGCTCAGTCTCAGTTACCTGCTTCCCCGTCTGGAGCATCAACTAAAATCAGCTGCTCCCATTCAGGTAGCTTCATTCATCCATTCACTGAGTTACACCTTCATCGTTAGCCTACCATCATCAGCTGCTGTCTCTGAAATATGATTCCCTCCATCCATCCGGTTCTTTCACGCTTCTACTTCCCCATCTCCCCCCAGTCGATGCAGATCCATCAGCCTGATCGTTCATCAGTCTCAGCAGAGTCATCAACCACCACCACCAGTATCCAGACTCCAATCAGGGGATATACCTGCTGGTGGTCAGACCAGAGACCTTTCAGTCACTCCCCAGGGAGTCTGAGCACCAAATACTTGAAGTCAGATGAAACATCTCAAATCGTCAGTTGGACTCAATCATTCATCTTTTCGTCATTCTCCGTCTCTCCTGATTGAAATGGAGGTTATGAAAGGACAACATGGTTAACTGTACTAGGAGTAACAAACTATTACCAAGAATCTATTGAGGCTCTTCTTAAGAAGGCCGTTGGACTCCAACCTGGTGCTGGAAATGGACGGGGTCGGGAATCCGATTGAGTTACATTAGTATGGATCTGATTCAGACCCCAGGGAAATAAACCCATCGAACCCTGAAGGCACACCGAAAATTTGATGCTCGTGTTTGTACTCAGGTAGAGTCTATCCTTTATTAAATTGACAAGGACAACGCTGATGATTCTGCTTGTATGAACTCTACACTCATTTCCGTACAGCTCACGCAGACAATGTTCTCATGCTGCAGCGCTGACGTAGATGGTTGGACTGAGGATGGAGATGACGCACACTCCACTGCGGTGCCACATCCTAAAGGATATGGATTGTTTTATTCATCATCCATTTTTAGCCAATCAGGTTTAAGTTCTTTCTGCTTGTTGCAGCAATCAATTAACTATAGCTTTTCAAGCAACTTAGTTTCATACTTTAACTTTTATGGTTTTGAATGCAGGTTTTGCACTTGTAGTGGAGTAAAAGATCAGAGTGCTCCACCCTACTGATCATTTGGGTCTTTAGCTTCACTGTAAAAAGAGAATTGTTGGATGAACTCAAAAAATTACTTCAACTGGTAACACTCAATTAAATAAATAAGTTTGACTCCAAAACATGTAATTTTATTAGAGTTTGTACCTGATTTCATTTTCATCAGTTCATCAAAATGTTTATTTTTACAGTGCAAGTTTAGACCACAAAGGAGTATAAAAAAAGTCCAATTACATTTTTTGAAATTGTCTGTTACCGTTGAACAAATCATTTTTTGTTATGGTTGTGAACATAATGCTAAGCGTCATCAGCTCTTATCTCAGAATCCCCCGCCCATGTTTAAGCTACCCCCCACAGAGCTGTAATCGCGGCTGCAGAATCTATTTGCGGTGCTGGTAAATTGCTCATGAGAAACAGGCACCATGTTAAGATTTCCAGACCCCGGAACTAATAAAAGATTGCAGTCCTCTGATCTAATGGGAAGATTGCAGTGAAACTGTACACATTCATTGTCAGTGTCCAATTAGCTCTTCTGCCTCTGGGGGCTGTTCCGGGGGCTTTGGTCTGCTTATCGCTAAAAATGAGTCTTTTCTTAAGACAGACACAGTCCTCAGAGTGGAGAGGGAGCAGGGGGCTTATTTCTGAACCTCTTTGCAGCTCACATGCTTGACTGAACCCTTTGCAGCTGTGCTTAGATTAACTTCCCTTGTCCCTTAATCGTTCTCTATTTTCGGTGTGTATATTGAAATCAATGCTGACATTCCTCCCCTTTATGATGTAAACACCTTAGGATAGCAGTCTGCAAACAAACCACAGACTGGGAGATCAATAGACGAGGGGGGAGGGAGAGAGGGGCCTTGGGGGAGAGAGGAGCCATCAAACTCTGATTTGGACAAAGACGGGGTAAGTCAAAGTGACACCGAACCAAATGACATGAAAGGATAGAGCTCCGATTACCTGGCTTTGTGATTTCCTCCTTCTGCTGATCCCTATCACATTTATGGCTGAGGAATAAATTCTATACCTCATTCTTGATTCTTGTGCAGTCTGTGAAATTTAGTGGCGTCTGGCGTTTATGTCCTTGAATGCAACCAATGTTTCATTGGATCTTTGGTTTGGGATGGATCTTTGTGTTTTTTCTCCTCTTTGACGGCATGGTTTCACACTCTGTTACTTTTACTTGTCCCAGTTAATTATTATGACAGACCATTTGTCAAAATTCATAAACATCCTACTACAAAAACTGTTTTCCAGCAGCAGCTTTCGATCATGATCTCCATGGTACTGAAGCAATGCTGCTGTCCATGGTGCTGAAACTGGGATTGCTCTCTGACCGTCACCGCTGCTGTCCATGGTGCTGAAACTGGTTCACGGCAGCAGGCAGGAATCTAACTAGGTTCATCATCAGGTGAGCTATCAGAGATGTAAACAAGATAGTTTGTCCATGTAAAGAGAGCTAATTAGATAGTTATGCCTTTGGTGAGTTAATTTGATGTTTATCTGGCCACCGCCAGACAATCACTATAACAATCATTGATTATCTGGCGTATCTCATGTGAAGCACTGTTCTGTAAACTTATTCTGATTTATTATATTCTATTCAGGTCCATTTTTATGCTTTGTTTACTCTCGCATCGTTTATAATATATATGCACATTATACATCTAATCCACAATCTGATCGCATTCACTTTTCGTGAAAGTCACTAAATGATTTCACAACACAAAGAAAATGAACATTTATCTCATGAGGAAAAAATAGCTCAATGGGCTCAAAGTGTAACCGTGGAAACGTGGCAGAAAGCTAAATCGATATAAAGATGACATATCATGGCGGTCTTCATGGTAGAAGACCCACCCCCTCTGTAGATATAGGAGGACTTTTCCTAAGCTAAAAAACACATTTTATAAATTTTATATTCCATTTATTGAAAGAGATAATTTACGCATTGCACCATGCAAATTAATACCTTGCTACTGTTTGCAGTATTTCTGATAAGGACAGCGTCCATTCAAGCCATGCTGTATGAAGGTTCCTCAGAGGTTCTTCTTCTGGTACTGTGAGGTTATCTCTTCCTGGAAGCAAGATACAAGCAGGAAGTCAATAATGTTGGTGGTGTAGAATCAAACTGAAGCTTACCTTTTTGTCTACACAGAGCTGCAGGCAGTATTAGGCTTGTACACATTTACAGTCCACCCCGTTGCTTCTGGGGATGAGCTGTTGCTCTCTGCGGCATTAACAAATTGCAGGAGGTGAGCGATCAGATTAAAGATGCCCTCCAGCGGCCAAAACATACATTAATCCTGTGACGGATGCTACGCTGAAGTGAACACCATTATTTTTCAGGTGACACGGGGCAAAGAGTCTGTCGACTCAATCAACTGATTGAAATCAGAACTCTCCTCTCTCCGTCTCACAACTCTAGAACATTCTACTTTGAGTTCACATAAAGAAATAACAAGTCTGAGATATAAAATGTTTCTGACTAATTAACCCAACTCACTTAGAAGTTGGCGGCTGCGTCGACAGCCATCCAAAAGGAACCAGCAGCATGAAATAAATGAAAACTTTCACTAATTGGGTGCATTGAAAACTAGAAATCAAAGACAGAACATCCTCTTCTATTCTCTCCATCTGTGTAAGATGAGGCACAGGATACCCGAAACTTCATGCTTCCGCTAAAATATCATTAATCCCCAACAAACCCACATTTTGGAGGCTGAAGGGTAATTTTCCCCGTGCATCCATGAAGCAGACAAAAACGCATGAGCGGCTGCTCCACAGAGCGCCATGACAAAGTGCTTTTAATACTGCAGGTTCATTGCATTTTCATGAGTTTCACAGCCCATCATATCCACGCAGGTTCAGATTTCACAGGTGCTGAACTTCAATGAGGACCTTCTATGCTGTAAAAGTCATGTAGATCACCGTCGGTGCCAACTGCATAACGGGAAACCAGATCGGGACACAGAGCAGAAAACAACTGGTCTAAAACGTCCGTTCTTTTTCATCTTGCCTTTTACCCTTGCTTCGTTGGATCAAACAGAAATTGCTTAAGGTCGAAATCTAGACTTTGAAGTCAAAGGACTGGATTCAGGGTTATTTTTTGAAACACCTGTTGAAAGTCAGATCCCACAAATGTGGAAATTTCAGGCACAGTCACACAGTCAGTCTCCAGTGTCTTCTGTAAGGCCTGGTTCAGAAGAAAAGATTGTATCCTGATTTTAAAACGATCTAAGCCGACAAATTCTTTTTGTCTGGCTTGAACATGGAGGAGATGTAAGACCATCAGGTCTTGCAGTATGACATCATCAACAAACAGCGATGTGTCATCTGGGACCTTCCAAGAAATGGAAGAAGGGCTTGTTGAATTATGAAAACGATAGCCAACAACGATGTATTTCCATCTGTCATTGAAGGAACACAACAAAGAAATAAAAGAGCGTTGTCGGCAGGATCACAGAGTTTTTCCATAGACATGATCGACTTGGTTCGTCTCGGACGCCTCATCATTTGACATGAATGAAAGGTCGGTTTCAAACATGTAGTATTAACAAAGTTCCAACCAAGACAGGGTACAAAGTCGTTGCACCGTGATCACTTGATCTGAGTGGGTGAATCTTGAAAGACCATCATTGAAGACAAAAATATTGTGTCTTCTAAACCAGGAATTAGTTGAATATACCTTACAGCTTAAATACCCCCAAGTCTGAGGGCCAGCCATGGCTGTCCGCAGCGAAAAGGACCTTTGCCCTTTTGAGGGGTTGCAGTTCTGGAGACAATTGTCCATCTTTCCTGCTTCCAAAATCAACTTCAGCACAAAGAGTTCACATACTGCCTGATATATACCAATGTCAGGTTACCACAGTAACCAGATAATCACTGCTACTCTGACTTCATCGGTAAGTCATTATCCTGTTATGTTGGATCAGTGCATCCTATTATTTGCTAGCCATCCTGTAAGTTTCCACTCATCTCCATGTAGATGCGTCTTCGCCTCCATCCACCGATGCTGTAAGACCACCAGAAACATAAAACCTACAAACTTCTTCACAAATACTAACTGCTACATTATATATTTTTTTCGAGAATAAAAAAACAGCAGCAACACCAACTTGGGGTTTTCATTTCTGAAATAAAACAGCGGCAGAGTGGTTTCGAGCAGCACAGCAGTTCCTGATGTTCAGTGGGGGATAATTATTGTGTAATTGTAACTCTAAACTCAGGGTTTTTTTTGCCTCAGCAGAAAGAGGGCATCAGTTATGATGGGCTGGTGTGATTTGCCCGTGTCAGCTAGCCATTGCTGGAGAATCCCCGGTTGAGAGCTAAGCCGCTCTCAATTAAATCCACAAGCGAGCACTTTGATGGTGGAGGGCTACGCTGTGAATTAGCCAGTGTGTGAAGCTTTTGTGTCTCTGCCACCGGCTGAGTGCACTCACCCTGACCTCCTTCCTGTCCTCAAGCAGAGACGGGGAAAATTAATGAAATGAAAAGGAAGCAGTCTCTCTCAGAGAGTGTTTTATTATACACCTCTGGAACAGAAGCAAAGTAAATAATGGGACATGGAGTTCTTTTATAAAGTCATAATTCCATCTGAAAAGTTGTCATCAGTGAGAGGGATTTACAGCACAATTGGAAAATCTTCTCTCTATAAGGAGGTCCCAGTGAATCCAAGCAGCCGAGAGCAGAAAGAGAAGAATTACCCTCTGTAAAATATTTATATCATTTAAATGAGTTTGGAATCCAGATTTATTCAATGAGGAAGGATGGATGGATGGATGGACGGATGGATGGACGGATGGATGGACGGATGGATGGATGGATGGACGGATGGATGGATGGATGGATGGATGGATGGATGGATGGATGGATGGATGGATTGATTGATAGACATTCTCCCAACCTGAATCATCTGGGACGTTATGTATCGATGCCACAGACGCCATGAAGTACAACCACAAACGGTCCAGGAGCTCACTGATGCCCTGATCCGGATCTGGGGGGAGATCCTACAGAATACCATCCTCCCTCAAATCCGGAGCAGGTCCAGATGCTGTCAGGAGTGCCTTTAGGCAGTTGGGGGTCAAAGGTCAAGCTGGTTGCTGAGACACATCATGAGTTGTCCTGATGAAAGTGTCACCAGTTGGGTCTGATTTTCCAATCCAGCCCTCAGTAGGTTCATCCTTCTGACTTCTAACAGTCCTCACCTCATCAATAAAGATTGTCATCTGTTTTAAAAGTTCCCTTTCATTTTTTGAGCAGTGAGTTTATCCCTGTGAACCGTTTTGATTTCACCGGTCACTAAGTTTTACAGTGTCGTACATGTTGACAAAAGAGCCTCTGATTCACTCTGTGTTTATGTTCTTCCTTTTCAAACTCATCCTTACAAAACACCTTTCATTTTTCCATGCCGACGCATCAAATCTGCGGCTCCGCCTCAGCCGCACAGTTTCGTGATTTTCATCCAAGGTCTTTCCGCCTCCATCCCCCCAACTCCCACCCCCGTGTCCCCCTCCTGTAATGTAAGACTACGGGAGCACAACCATGACAGAGAGTGTCTGTCTCTGTGTTTGACAGGGTGACCCAGTGGGCCAGGAAAAGCTTCGACTACTTGAGGAACACATCTGGCCGGCTGGATATTATGACAAATCTCCCTCAGAATGAGAGTAAGCTTGCAATATATTACAATGTTTGATGGGAGCCTTGTGGGCCAGAACAAATGGAGCAGCTGCGTTCTCCCACCTCCTCCATTCTCAGCTGGAGAAAATGACAGCTTGTCCCGAAGCGAAGGGGTCTCGCCGTATGTACGGGACCCTCAGGCGATCGAGGGATTCGATTACCCTCCGATTTTTTTAATTGATGAATTGATCTGCAGCATAAACTGTGTTTTTTTTTTTTTTTTTCCTCTAAAATTTCTCCTCTGACATTTTTGTTATTGGAATGCGCCGCGTCCTTGAAGTATTGACGCAGACTTGGCCGCGCTGGTAATCAATTCTGCTCGCCACTGTCCTCTGGCAGGCATGGACACTTAGTGCGACGTAGGGATTTAGCAGGTGGGAATCCCAGCAGCGAGATCCACGCGGCTCAGAGAAAATATTCATTCATTCATCTTCTGTAACCGCTCATCCTGTGCATCCTGTGATTCTGTGAATCACGGGGGGGGGGGGCTGGAGCCCATCCAACTGAAATTTGTCTGGCAAAGAGAGGCAATCAACCAGTCTGAGTCCCCAGGTCTCCTATATCACTTCTTTCTGGACTGAGAGGAAGCTGGAGAACCCGGCAGGAACCCGTGTGAACCCAGGGAGAACATGCAGTCTACAACATCTGAATTAGATTCGATAAAAGATTACAGTGTTAATTCCAAAAAACAATGTTTTTTGTAAAAAACTTTAAGTGAGTAAAATATGATACATACAAGTAAGATCTCGTTGAGTCGATTCATACGCATACATTTGGACTATTGGATCAATGGTTTAGAAGGTACGTCCAAAAAACAGAGTTTTGTCGAAAAAAACTCCCTCTAGTGAATAAAATATGAACTACTAGAATAAAATATCCGTACAAGATTGAGCCGGACAGACGGCTGCAAAATAATGGCCAAAAACTGGGATTTTCAAGATAAAGCTCCTCCTAGTGTTGAAAATATGCAAATGACCTGTCCCAGAATTCAATCCAATTCTTCTCGTACTAATGTCTTTGAAGGTATTAAATATGGACACGATTCATGGAACGTTTTTTTAGTTTTCCAGATAGCATGAAGGAATCAGCCCCAGCATTGAGCAGCAGTGATGACCGATCAATAATATCCAGAGATATAATAACCTACTCTTAGTTTGTACTTTAGAATATATTTTGAATTTGAATTACACAGGAAATGAACGACATGACACAGGAAATACAATTTTGGAAAAAAGTAAAGTGACACCTCAAAAAGGTCTCTGTGGACTCCCTGCGTGGACAAACCTTTCCTCAGCACCCTTCTCTTCACATTACTGCCTCTCCCCAAACGAATGAGGGAAAATGTACCGGCGAAAGGAGCTGAGTGACTTTGACTGGGGTCAAATTATGATGGCTGGGTCAGAACATATTAGAGCTGCAGGTCTTCTTGGTCTGCACCTGTCAAAGTGGTCTAAGGAAGGACAACTGGTTTAACTGGTGACAGGGTCAAGGGGGCCCAAGGCTCACTGATGCTCATGTGGTTCAAAGGTTAGCCACAGAAGAGCTACCGCAGCACATGCTAACGATGGTGCCGCTATGGCACCTGTCAGTGGGAGGTTATTAGGCAGCAGCACAACATTTAGTCTAGTATTGTCCTCAGTGTGCTGGAAGACATTCATGGACCACAGTCTCTATGGAGGGAAAGCTGGAGGTGTTTCATATCAAGTGCCCGAGGCGTATCCTCAACAACTTTTACCTAAACACCATCTCAAATGATGACCTTCGGAGCAGGACATGATTGTTGACCCTATAGAAGACCATATAAGTGCATCGATAGAGATGGCTGAGAAAAAGTTCTCTTCATTCCAGGAAACTCAATGCACTGAACACAAATCTTTGCTGAACACCTCAGGGGAATAAAGGAAGAAAAAGAAAACGTGGTGCAGAACAGACGAGAAAGAGCTGGAAGGAAAAAGAGTAACTCTGGAGACAAACCCCCAGAGCTGCAGCAGCAGCAGAGTCAGGAGGAGATACCTCAACACTGCCTCGGGTTCCGGACAGACAGGATGATAACATTTTGTCTTAAAGTTGATGTGAAGCAGGAAAAAAATGGACAAAGCAAAGGATCTCAGGCCAAATCGCGACGGCAAGGTGACCCAGCTTCTCCAGAACAGCCGGTCTTGTCATGTATTCCAGTCTGGAGGGGTTAAAGGTCACCACAGGTCTAACTAATGACCGGGAGCAAAGGCTAGACACAGAGGAGCTTCTATGGCATCGTTCGCTGAAAAACTTCCTGCTGGTTCTGTTGGAGAGGTGTCAGAACTCACAGAGCTGATTTAGCAGCAGTCATGGGGACCGGCACAATATTAGACAGTTGGTTTTAATGTTATGGCTAATAGAGCAGTAGTACCAGTTCTATGAGTGTAAGACAACAACTCATCTCTAAGTTGCTAAATGAACATAGTGTGCGGTTCTGTGTTGTGTTCTCGCAGATGTGGTCCGCGGTTCCGTTTGATTGGATATTTATGACTCATTTTGTAATCAGCGGCGGAGGAAGACGATGGCGGCGCCGCAATTACCATCATTTTATGGGAGACTAAATTGGACTTTGAGCCTTCAGTCTGGAGTTATTCCATTTACCCAGCATCAAGGTTTTTCTCTCCGCCGCTAAAATTAGGAATTTACAGGAGGTATTTATCCTGGGGATTTATTCTGCGTTTTAGGCTGCCAAATAGCTGATCTTATCTCACAGCCTGCTGGAGCCGCTCATCGCTGCTTATGAGATATGGAAGTGATGCATGTATACCAAACTGATACAATTCCAGGCCAAAGAGCCGCAAAACATTTGTAAATGAGAGATATTTCGGTGTTTTTTGTCTTCATATTCACATTTGCATTCAGAACCCGTGACTCGCGGTTAACGGCTCCGCTGCCTTAGCCGCGTCCTGCATGAGCTGCGTTCAATAGATCGGCGTCGAAGAGCGTAACGAGGCGTAAACGCACATTCATAACGTACGAAGAATTTCATGACAATTTGGAGAAAACTTTCCCTTGTCGCTCATGATAAGAGTAAGTCAAGAAGCGAAGAAGTGCAGAGTGGAATTTAGTAAAATGTTTGAAATGAAAGGAGGTGGCGCTGGCCTTAAAGTGTCAATGATGTCATCCAGTGTCCTGTCCAATGATGACGTTTCTTCTGATTGATCATTCATAAGCTGTGGGTTCTGCTGCTGGTCCGCACATCTGCACCTCCTCATTTCCACCCAGTCTCAGCAGAGTCATCAGCCACCACCGCTAGTAATCAGAATCCATGAGGGGGAAATTATTGTTTTCATAGCCTCTTTGATGGATTCAAACCTGACCCGACCCAAGATTCCTTACAATGGATTACTGGATTACTGGATAACTGTGTTCACTGTTAGCAGGACTGCAGATAAGCTAGAGTTGTGTTTTTATGAAAATCGGCGGCAGAGATTCACTGTGACATGAAACAACACATCTTAGGGGTGGATGTGAAAATAAAACAAGGATTCAGAATTTATTTTCCCCACCACTTTTTTGACCGCTGTCTTCAACAACGCATGAACTTCTGGACGTTTTAGCATCAAACTGGGTAGAAGTGTGAGACCTTCAACCATTTTTGGAGTTGAACTGGATAAAAGATACATGTTTTCATGACCTTCTTCAATGAGGTGAGTTTAAGCTCTTTCTGCCTTTAATTAAATAGAGCTGTCAGAGAGAAACGCTCTCCGTCTACTTAGAAGATGGAACTCAGGAAAAGTTAGTTGTGATGTTGTTGTTGTGCTGCTGGAACGTTTCTTCTCTTTTAAACACAACTTCATCCTTTACTGCTGAAGATATCTGTCATTTTACAGCCTTTAGCGGCACTTAACTCTCAGACTCTTCTCCTTTCACTGCTCCCTCTCTCTTCCCCCGCCGTCCATTTGTCCTCCACGCCACTCGGCCACAGACTGAAGTTTTTGTGATGACGCCTGGAATCAATCACACCGGGATCAAAAGATCACACCAGCAGGTTAAAAGCAGGAGAGCTGAGGTTTCTGATCTGTGGGGCTGCAGCTGCTTCAGTTTTTCCAGTTTCATTTAGTCTCCTGCTGTTCTGGATGACCAGGTCTGGGCTCCAATCTGAAAATGTGGATTCAGTAACAGGAACGCTTTTGCAACCCCTTTGAAGCTGGTCGAATCCCCACCTTCAGTGGACTTCCTCCTCCCTGTCACTGTATGAAATCATACACTCGTGTCTCTGGCAGGGGAATCGTATTTGAAAGGTTTCTGCGGAATTAACTGAGTTCATGAAAAAAGCCTGAGACCTCATCGTCAAAGGAAAATCGGGAAGATCAGACTCGTGAAACCATTGAGAGGTAGACTAGGGGGATCTGTGCACTCAAGGCAGGAGATTCCACGGTGAGAGACGAGGACCCCACTTATGGAACAATCTTCATCGCTCTTTCCTGTTTGTGTTCGGATTGTTGATACATCTTCAGTTGTGGACCTCCACTTCATCAGGAGTTTATGTGGCTCAAGTGAAGCTCCTGGTAGTCCACATGGTTTCTGTATTTTACTTTTCTGGTTCTGTACTTGGATGATATTTGTTTCATTTATTCACTCATTTCTGTATTTGAATGTAATTTATTATATTCCCGAAGAGTCGGGATGTTATTGAAATTGATCACATCCCCCGGCACGGATCCTTCATGTTAATGCGATGACCCAGCAATCATGAATCATTTTCAAATTTTATAACCCACATAGACCTTGGTTTGAGGAAGACCTGGATCCATTTTATCTCCAAAATTTTGGAAACACAATTTCACAGCCGTTTGCTTGGTTTGAGGACCTCTACAGTGTGAATATGTCCTATTTAATAAAATGTAATAAATTCTACTTTACTCACTAAGAGGATCTTTTTTTGGTTTTGGACATAACTTCATATTTCATTTGAGTTCAATCAGGGGGATTTCTCGGGGATAAACTCTTGCTTTTCGGGAATGATGGCGTACACTTTGTTTCAAACAAGATTTGTGCTTGATTAAACCGCAATCCCATCATGGACGTGACTCTTCCTGTGTAGAAAACACGTCACTTCCTGTGTACAAAACATGTCACTTCCTGTGTACAAAACATGTCACTTCCTGTGTAGAAAGCAGGTGACTTCATATGAGTTTCTATCTGCATTGATGCATGAACCACTAAAGATGCAACAAATTTTCTTGAATGTATGGAACATAACACCCAAGAGGGGTAGCATCAATAAATCCGCTCCTAGCCAACAAGCGGGCAGAAGTGGTATGTTTTGTATTTTCTGTATTCATCTTTAGTTTATAATCGTTTGTATTTTTTGTATAGTTAAATTTGTAAGTCATGGTTTTGGGTTAGATGGACGTTATTTTCAGTTCTACAGTGTTTAATGGTTCACTAGAGAGGAACTCAAGCCTTCACCTGGTGACGTTGGGCAGCATCAAAGGGGTTTATGTATCTCAGGGTCTTGTTCCGAGGCGATGGCGAATGGACCGTTAGACGGGAAACAGGTTTAGTGCGCCATCAGCAGTGACGCCGGTGTTGGTGAAGTAATGGCGGGCTCACCAAAGACTGATCGGACCAGGATCTGTGTTCCGCTGACCTGCGTCCAGATGGTCCCAAACTCTCAGGATGATCAGTTGAAGTTTTTGTACGTGATTGTTAGCTCCGCCTCTTCTGTCTGCATTTGAGTCGTCATCCCTGATCATCATCACTTTAACAGAACAAACCGAAAACTCCAGTATCTAAACAGGGACGGCAAAAAATGTATAAAGAAAGACGTGAAAATAAACTACTAACAGGAAATCACATAAACCTGACGAGCTCAGAGAGATGAAGGGCGATGAAGAGAAAGAAGCAGCTCACTGGACAAGAAGCCATGATGGCGGCGCTTGTTCAGCTTCAGCATGGCGTCAGATTTAATTGAGCGCACTGATCTCACAGCTGATTGGTCTTTTCTCAGCGCCATCCATCACGGCTGGAAACATAATGTTTTCTGCCTGGTGTCTCCATCTCCTCCTTTGTCGTGTCTTATTTTTAGTTCTACTGCGTTGCTCTGTGTGCGATTGTTTAATTAGCGGCTTTTCCTCTAAAGCTGCTCGTGTGACGACAGAGGAAGTCATGACTCGGTTTCGAAACCCCTCCAGAGGCTAGAACCAGAGCTTTCACAGGTTCTGAGGGGCAAAGGGGAAGTCATGTGATCGACCTGACAACATAGCAGCTATTTTCCAATTCAACTTCATTTTCTTGTGATTTTTTCATCTTGTGTTTTTTGCGAGACTAATTGTTCGGCTAAAACCTGAGGTCAGCGGGTTCCAGCCGGTAATGACGACTGTGTCCGTTTTCCTCCACGCGGGTGTCTTTCCTGGGGGCTGGTGGAGGCGGGGGGTCGCCATGTGACTCAAAAGAAAGCATGAAAAGAGCTAATTGGCTTTTCAGCGGAAAGAGAAGCTATGAGGGAGCAATAAAGGAGGCAGGGAAGTGAGAGGCATTGAAGCGAGAAACATTAGCTTTTGGAAACGAGCTCCATAACCCGAGCAATTATAACAAAGTGGCTGACCATGCCAGTCGGCCATTCCTGCTTTCTATTGTAGCGTCGCTGGTGTTCAGAAACACGCTCCCACGATCCTTTCACGACTCTCCGGAGCGCCGTAGGATTGTGAGATTCGGGAACATTTATCCCGGCGACTGCTTCTACAAGCTGTTTGAATAAGAGAGCGCCGCCATGTCGGCTCTGACTAGACAGAAAAGCCAACATAAAAGCTAAAGGAAACATTAGGGTCCCTCAAAGCGAGGCTAATTCCCCTTCTGATGGCGTTTGGCGTTTGTGTTTTCTGGCATCCTCGTAATGTTGATGCTCGCCGATCACCTGAATCTGTAGAACCTATTGGATTGTTGATTTATCCACGTCCACTAACCGGCAACAAAAAAAACACAAGTGGAATCCTCCTGCGACGCAGCCACTGTGGAGGGTTTCATTTGAGAAAGAGACGCTGCAGCCGGTTTCATCACCTTGATGGATGAGCCGGCGTCTCCCTCATGCAAAGAACTCTCACATTTTAGCAGCGAGCGCTTCTGTTGATGGCGTCCCTGAGGGGAGCGCCTTCCTTCACAATCAGAGTCCAGCTAACCATAAAACGGGTGGAGGGAAGTTACAATTACACTTTCTGGAAGTGATGGAATCGTCTTCCTCAGTTCAGGGGCGGACTCCGCCGTTGGAAACGAGAGATATTATGAGGTGGAACAAGTTCTGGATCCTGGTTCTTTGGACTGAATTGGACCAACGGTTGAGAAATGGGGATTTTGATAATGAAACTCCCCCTAGTGGCGAGTGTTTGTGGCGTGATTATAAAAAATATAAAATAATGATAAATATAATTAAATGATTTTTTTAAATATTATAATAATAATTACGATGATAGACTGATTTTTTAATTATTATAATAATAATAAAGATAATAGAATGATTTTTAAAAAATTATAAAAATGATAAAGATAATAGAAAGATTTTTTAAATTATAATAATATTAAGATAATAGAATGATTTAATAAAATAATTGTAATAACAATAATGATAATTGATAATGGCGATGATAAATATTAAAAAGTGACTGAAATGTAGATACATAAAACAAAAATATATATGTTATATATTTTTTGATATGTATTGTTATATAAAATATATTTGATCACGCTGGCATGACTCTGAAGGTTAAAGTCAGAATTAACTCCTTTGCAGTAATAAACAAATATAGATAATTTTACCGGTAAGAAAGGCTTATTATTGACTGCACTGCAGCACGCCCGCACACACACACACACACACACACCTTCATTTAGCCACACTCAATCCACAGTAGCTCAACAAACTTGCTGAGTCGGCGTCTTGCGTGGCTGTGAGCTTTTACCGTAATCGCGTGGCAAAATATTTGCATACCGAAAACTACGGCGATCCTCATTAGCTCACTCGCTGGCGTCGCTCGCACAAAACTGTCCTCAGGCGTCGCTGCGTGACCTGATTCTTTCGCTCTTTTCTTTTTAAAGCCTCATCGAAAATGCATCCACAACGGGTCCAAGGTGCCGCTCCAAATCTCAGAGGTCCCTGATCCGGATTTGGCCGGTTCCTGCACAAATAAAGCCCCGGGAATCAGTGAGGTCGGATCCAAAGCCCACTCTGCTCCATCAATCTGACGGTTCCCAAAGACAAAACTGTTTTCATCATGAAAAGCACTTTGTGTTACTTTTTCATGAAGGAGAGGTGCTAAATAAATAAAGTTTGATTGATTGACAGTTTGATTGATTGACAATTTGATTGATTGACAGTAACCAATGGGTGCAGCTGGAATGATGTCCGCTCTCAGCTTCCATAGAACCATTAGACATTGAAAAAACATCTTTTAGCACAGATTTTGAGCACATCAGAACATCAAGAAGGTAAAAATCCAATCCAATTTCTCCCCCACCTGCTGAATGAGAGGTTATCAGAACCGTCGATTACAGGAACTAAATATTTGCACAGAGATGAAGATTCCATCTCAAAGGTCTGGAATGTGGTTCTGGCTGGAAGGTCCAGTGTTTTGTTTGTGTTTCCTTTTTTTTTTGCAGGCTCCACGGGTTCAGCTGGTAAAAAACTGCCTGAATTCTTCCTGGTCAGGATTAAAGGAAAGCGAGAATGGAAAAAAAAAAAAAAACTGAACTGAGAAATGTTGCAGGAACATCTGATTGATGGGATTCTACTATTTCTCTGGTCACATGATGGCGATGACTGTCTCACCACTCACCAGCAGGCAGCTGGTTCTGCTCCACAGACCCAGAGTTCTCCACCCACCCATCACTGAACGGCAGACGGAGGTAGCTACTACCTGCTGGACATGTTGGACTATCGGCAGCGGAGGTGTGAGAGATTTTGTCTGAGCAGCCAGGAGAGCAAACATTTCACCTCCATTCACCTGCTGGACAGAAACACGACTCCGGATAAATTCTGATGTTTCGCTGAGTCAGCGCCCACAGATGGGGCAGGCCGAAGACGCTAAGAGCGGTGGGACGTGTCCAAATTCCCTCTGGAGTCACGTCTCGGATCAGAACGACCTCCTTCTATAACATCTTTTATACGTCAAGGTCTGACTTTTACTTTTTCCCCTTTTTTTTTTTTTTCAGATTTGAATTATGGATGAATGTTTTTATCCTTTTAAATGTTCAAATATTCATTTCTTTTCCAGAATTAAGAAAGTGTGCATTTTCCCATCATGCCAAATTATTTCTTAACTATTTTTCTATAACTCATTATTATTGATATCATGTCAGTAATTAACGTAAATACAGATGAATATAGATTAATATTAATTTTTACATTTAATGCATCACAAAAGTTCATTTCTTAAATGTCCTGAAAGTAGCAATAAATATTACACACCATAATCTGACCCTCTTACTTATTAATCTTGTAGGATTTATATATATATATATATATATATATATATATATATATATATATATATATATATATATATATTATATATATATGAATGAATGATGAAAATAATGAATATAGTTTGTTTGTTGAACATAATTTCATTAGAAGTTCTAAGAACTAAAGAAGAAATCCGTGACTGTTTTTAGGTCCGTCTGTTTTTACAGTGCACAGAGAAGAACACGGCATAGAGAGATGTTAGAGAGAAAAGAGGACAGTGATTTGGTCTTGTTGTTGTGCGGCTCCTCCCTCAGGCTCTGACACATTTATTTTGCTTCCTGTCAGTTTATTCACAAACTATCAGCTGATTTTTTTTGGTTTCGGTCTGAAACTGTGTCAGACTCGACTCTCGCAACTTCGTCCTCATGCAGGAGAAACAAAATAGAGATGTTCCACACAGAACCGGAATGTTTACAGAAAGGAGATGTAAAGAAAGAGTGAAAAAAAGACACCCTGGGTATTCCGACCATAACATTATTACCACCGGCCTCATATTGTGTTGGTCCAATTTTTTTGGTTGCCAAAACGACTGTGATGTCACTGAGGGTTCTGATACCTTACTATCAGAACCAGCATGAAGGTTTTCAGACCGACCCTCTCCCCCATACGCTTCCATGAGGCTTGGGTGTTCATGACCCTGCCTCCACTTAACCAGTTCTCCTTCATGAAAATACATCATGTGATTAATGAATAATCCCGCCAGGAAAAGAAAAACTAAGTAAATAATTAATGAATATAAGGTTGATTTTACCCTGGATTGATTATAAGATCTCTCTCCTCACTCACCAGTGTATCCATGGTAACGCCCCCCCCCCCTACCTGAAAGAACCACTCACCCCACTGACCTCGACACGATCCCTCCGTTCTACCCGCTCATACCGCCTCCTCCTTCCCCGGACTAAGATCAGCACCATGGGTTATCGGGCCTTCTGTTCTGCTGCCCCTCGTCTGTGGAATGCCCTCCCTGACCATCTCAGGGCTCCACAGACGACTGACACATTTAAAAGAGGACTTAAAACTTTCCTTTTTAGCATAGTTATTTTATTTTTTATTAATGCTTTTATCTGCTTTTACTTTGTAGCACTTTGAGATTGGATCCAAATGTAAAGTGCGTTATAAATTAAATGTATTATTATTATTATTATTATTATATGTGACGGAGACGTTTGGTGATTTTCTCTGATATGGAGTGATGAGAACTTAAATAAGCTGCAGACTCAGTCGGTTTTCTCCGAGTTGCCAGCTTTATTTCTGGTTCCTCGGGTCACCTCGGGGTCACGTGTGCGGCGGCTCAGACTTTTACCTCTGATCGCTCACGCCGCCCGGATAATCTGCCTCCTCGTGTTTTCTGTTACCCAGAATTCATGTGACCTCCTGCAGACGTCCGGGAGGTTCTTGTTCTTCTTGTTCTCTGCAGGCCCTCTGCCGTTTATGGTGCTTTGGAACATCGTGTTTGATTAACATTTAACCGTTATTTTAATTAAAAGTTATTTAACGATTCACTTCATTATTTATAACGAGGTTAGTCAGAAAATTGTGTTTACTTTTAAATCAATAAAAATCATTCAAATAACCTGTCGGTCTTGTTTTCACGCTCATGAGGACTCGTTATTTCTGCTGTGATACTTTTATCTGTTATATATTAACATTATTTCATCTAGTTGAATGGAAATCTACATTTTTAGCCCCAAGTATAAAAATCAATTATTTACTGTGACCATTTTTTAGCATAATGTTGGAGAAATGTGTCATCCTTTACAAATAGATCTATGAATATATTACTGTACAATAACACAGCACTCTGTGTACTTCACTATAGAACAGACACCAGTCCGCCATAACATTACAACCACTGACAGGTGAGGTTGACATTAGTTAGTTCAGATTCATTCATTGAATGTTTTATTTTCAGTCTTGTGTTTTATTACATTTACTCTCATATGATATATAACATTTATCATCATCCCTTCTTCTATCACGACAAACAAACGAAAGATGTTAAAATGTTCCAACGTGTCGGTAAAAGTCTTCACTCAGTTTCACAGAACCATATTTATAGAGCAGGAACGTTGTTTTCCACAAGAAGCTCCCCTAGAGACTAAAACATGAACTAATATAGTAATAAATGATATATTCCACATAGATAAAGATATTCATAAGACCTCATTTGGACATAATCAGTCATATTTTTGGGAAATATCTGCCAAAAAACTGTATTTTTCTGGCAAAAAGTTCTTCTACTGAGTAAAATATGAACAATTACAGTAATATATGACAAATATGAGTAAAATCTCACCGAGGTGGATCATATGCTCTTCATTTGGACTAAGTGCATTATAAATTAAATGTATTATTATTATTATTATTATTATTATAAATTGGTCTAATGGTAAGCAGAAAAAGAGCGGTTTTCTCTCCCCTAATTAGTAAAATGTGAACTATAATATTAAAAGAAGATATATTTGAGATAGATCTCCTCAATCAGATTCATAGGCACCAACTTTGGACAAAATTGGACCAACGGTTGAGAAATGATGGTCAATAATTTGTGATTTTATAGATTTTACAGAAAGCTCCGCTGAGTGGTTGAAATACACAACCGACCTTTTTCCAAAATCAACCCAGTTCTTCCTCCCACTGAGATCGATGTCGCTGGGATATTTGAAAACGATCCATGAAACAGTTTTTGAATTATCGCATTAGTATGGAGGCGATATGTTATATATTATATATTATATATTATATATTATATATTATAACTCCTCTAATGAAGGGGAAGGACATCATTAAGAGTTAAAAGAAAACTTTTAGATCTTAAAGCGTCTGCTGAATAGGATTTGACATTTTCATTGAATTAAATTTCTTGCAGGATTAATGAAGCGATATCTCGTCTAATCTCATTTTATCTTCAAAGAAATGTTTTGGAATGTTTATAATTTCAGCCTGTCGATCAGCTCAACAAAAATAATCGCGTCTAAATCCAGACATCTGCAGATGAAGTTCTACTAACCCATTGTTTAGCAGTGGTCCGGTGGTTCCGGAGGTCGATGAATGAAGGAGAGAGGGTGAGTGTTATTTGGGTTTGAAATGAAGTCATCTAATTGCCTCCCGCGCGCCTCTCTCCTGCTTTTGTTCCAGCAGTGGTTGGACGGAGCGATGCTCTTATTCTGCCAATAAAGACTGAAACAGAGGGAGGAGGGAGGAGGGAGAGGGAGAGGGAGAGGGGGAGAGAGAGAGAGGTGGAGAGAGAGAGGTGGGCTGTGCCTCGCGGTGTCAGAGAGAGAGAAAGAGAGTCGTGGGAGAGGTTCGCTCTCCTCCATCAGACTCCTTCTAAGCCTCCGCGCTGGAGGATCGAGGAGGACCCTCTCTCTCTCCTCTCTCTCCTCTCTCTCCTCTCTCTCCTCTCTCTCTCTCTGTATGGATTCTAACCTCCACACAGCCGAGAAGATGTTCGCTCTGCTGCAGATGCTCACCTTCTCCACCCTCAGCGTCTTCGGCGGAGCGTCCGCCGCCTCTCACCGTGAGTATCCACCTTCCTCTGAAGCTCACCTGTAAGCTCCTCTCTCTCGCTCTCGCTCTCTCTCTCACGCACGCGCTCCCTCACCATCGCCGCCAAGACGAGCCAAGTTTTTACGGCTGGCTGCTGCCGCTCCGTCCTCCTCCTCCTCCTCCTCCTCCTCCTGCTGCTTCTCCCCTTAAGTCCACTCTGACTGAGGTTGTTGATGGATAAGTTGTTGATGCGTGCGCGTGCGCGCGCAGGTGCGTGCCTGGAATCGTGAAGGTCACATGCAAACAGGTTCCTGTGTTCTGATCCACATGTGAGGTGCGCGCAGGAGACGCCTCTGCGGGCTGGAGATGTCCGAGATGTTCCTCAGAGTCATGCTGCTGCTGCTGCGGGCACAAACTGCTGACTGATCACGGACGGCTGCTGTTATTGGTTCCACTCCCACGTCAAACACTCTCCACTATGAAGACGGATCGCCCCTCTCTCCCCCCCTCTGCCGCCCCCCTCCCCCCTCAGGGGGTTTTCATTTTTAATTTGGAGCTGGACAGTTTCAGCTTTGTCTTCGGCCGCATGAGTGGATCCATTACTGTGAGAGTTGGTTTGTGGAGAAGTCGTCCATCACCAGAGTCATTATTTCACCGCTAATCACCAGAATTCACTCGTTTCCGCCGCGAGCTGAAGGACAGACAACATGTTTGCTGCTTGGCCCAGATGAATATTTCACATTTATGAGTCTTTACACACATCCTATGAATATATTTGAATGCATTTTTTATGTTATATACACGCAAACCTATATATATATATATATATATATATAAATCAATATTTATTATTACATTATTTAATAGAGATTTAACTGGACTGACATTATTTGGGCAAATATTATTCAAATACCTAATTATCTTAATTGGCTTTAACACATTTTTTTCCCCCATCTAAAACGTATGGAAATTTTATTTTAACATTTTTAATCCTTTAAAAAAAATATATATATATTTATATATATATATATATATATATATATATATATATATATATATATATATATATATATATATATATATATGTATATATATATATGTATATATATATATATATGTATATATATATATATATACATATATATATATATATATATATATATATATATATATATATATATATATATTTATAATTTCTTATTTTTCATTTTTTCATCTTTTTCTCTAATTTTATGTATTTTTTTGTTTGTTTTTGTTTTTAGAAAATGTTATATTATATACACAAAAACTTAGACATGTATGTTTAAATGTTTGTATTATTAGGATATAATTCAAACATTAATTATAACATAATCTCATAGTATTTCTGGCTATGTGGACTGGACTGTTATTTAATTACACTATTAATTTCAAAAATAGTAGTCATTTATACAATTTTATATTTTGTATACCTTATGATACAAGCACGTATCAATGTAAAGCATCATTTTTATATTATTTAACTTTATATGTGCCAATTTTATTCATATACAAAGTTAAATAATCTTTCTATTTCTACAAAACTATTTTATCTGGATCTGGATGTATTTTTTTTTAGTTTAGCTAAACTTAAACCAAACATTTTGTCAATTCAAAACAACAAGTCAGTCTATATACAGTTTATGGACTAATCAAGAAAATAATTAGCAGTTTATCTAACCATTACTTTAATTGCTCTGACTTAATGATACGTTCATCAGCTATAAACCTTCTTTTTTTTTTTTTAATTTGTCTCTGACTCACGTTGCAGATTTTCGAACTTTCGTTTATTTGCTGTCGGGTTTTAGAATCACGTTCACGCCGTTAAACATTCACACATGGAAGCTTCGGACTTCAACCACAGTCTGATCTGCTGCCGCTGAGCAGCTCCACTGGAGCCGCTGGTGTTAAAGGCTTTGCTCAAGGGCACCTCAGTGAAGGTAATGAGGGAGGGGCTAGCTGGTTTCTTTCAACTTTAGGCCCCTCCTCCCTCCACGGTGTAAACCATGAGAAAAAAACTTGATTCTCAAACTGAAGCAAACGTTAAGGAGATTTCCTTCTGAGAGGATTTTAATTTGAAGTCAGCTGACAGGAAGTAATGTCTTAGAAAAAAGCTTTGAAGTGTTTGTTCATGCATCATGACTGATCCTAAATAAATAAAATAAAATAAATCATTCCTTACTGATTTATATTGTTGGATTTTCTGTAAAAATGAGTAGAACCTCTAAAATATGAAAACAATGTAAAATAAAAACGTCAGACTTAGTTTTTTATACCACAAGTCTAAACTTGTTTCTTTAAACTATTTTATTGGGGGGCGAAAAAATTAGAGGCATAAATTTGTTCAACATTGAACAAATTTTCTTCAACAATTTCTTCACTTCTCGACGGGTGTCTAATTACTTTTGGCTAATTTTTTTTAACAGTGCATAATTCTAGATTTTAATGAAACACCAGGTTTATGCCACAAACAAAGGCTGTTGTATGTGCATGTAGCTCCCTCTAGTGGACATAGGTGGTATTTATGCAGCCAAAATCCCATTTCTGTCCCATTCTGGGTCCATTGTCTGTCCAGCCGGTCCAAACAGAGAGTCCTCCTGGTTCTGACCCACAGAAAGTGTGTAGAAGAACATGAACTTTGTGATATTTCTATCAAATGTTATGCAGAAGTTATCAAAGAGTTTCTGAACAAATTCACTGATTGTTTACTTTCATGTTTCTGTAACATAATGATGTCAGAACCTTTGATCTAAAAACATCAGAGGAGAGAAATATTATTCACACATAGTAACAGCTTACTCACATTTCAACAGATTACTCACACATAGTAACAGATTACTCACACATAGTAACAGATTACTCAAACGTAAGAACATATTTCTCATACATAGTAACAGCTTACTCACATTTCAACAGATTACTCACACATAGTAACAGATTACTCACACATAGTAACAAATTACTCACACATAGTAACAGATCATTCACACATAGTAACAGATTACTCACATGTAGTAACTGGTAGTGTGTTACTGATGCTGAGCATAAAAGATTGTTGGTCTTACCTGTCCACAGACACCAAGCTGATGCAGATACACCTGATAGTGTTGGAGATGTTTCAAGTTTATTTCTGGGATGTCACTCAGTCGAGGCTTATCTCAAAATAACCAATGAGCATAAGAAGTTAAAAGAAAAAGACATAATCGTTTCTCTCAGAGAAGGGAGATGACATCATGTGACCTGTGTTGTTTTTCACGCTGTCTGGGAGGCGAGCGTTTCAGCGGATGGTGGGTGTTTGGGTGAAAGCTCTTTATGTAAAGGCTAGGAACTGAGCTAAAATAAGATGCATTACTCATTTATGACGACGACCAGTGATCGGCTCCGACATGCTGGAGGTCAAAGAGTCGCCCTCGCGTTAACCACTGAGAAACCGAGGCAGGGCTGAGGGGGGTGAGGAGGGGTGAGACAGTGGGATCGCGAGCCGCTTCCTCTCTAAAGTCCTTCTGCTGTTTGTTTGCAAAGAGAAAATGGCAAATACATCAGCGGGTGCGTTGGCGCTCAGGCTGTCATTCTGCAGCAGGAAGTCTGATTGATATTTTATTGACGCAACCTTTACACTAATGACCAAACGACTGGCAACAAAAGAGCTTTCCACAAATGTATTGAAATTACATTATTTCCCCCAGATAAACGCCCTAGGATACAAGTTTATCCCCAGAGACGGAGATTAGTCCTCAGAAATACCTTATTTTTTATTGGGTTTCATGCAGAATCTCTCCACCGGTTCTGATGTTACTTTCTTGGTTTCAGCGCCGTGTTGATTGAGTGGGTGAGCTCATTTTAATAAGAACGAGGATGGCACTCAGTAGACGGCATATTTATACCAAGGCCAAACATGTCTCCTCACTCCCACAAACTTCAGCAGCTTTTAACAAAAATATGGAAAACTTTGCAAAATCTCATGAATATTTATTTTTTACTTATACATGTTGTCTTAGAAGAGAGGCGTACAAGACATGACCATGTAAATATAAAAAACACACAAATAGAGCATAGGTCCATTTAAACACGATCACGATTCAACCTGAGAAATGATTTTTTAACGTTAGGGCTGCCGGTGTGTTACTGTGTGTGAATAAAACCAATATTAAGATGAATGAAACTCTTTGATAACTTCTGCAGAACATTTGATAGAAATACTACAAAGTTTATGTTCTTCTACAAGGTTCCAGTGGGACAGAACCAGGTGGACTCTCCATTTAGACCAGCTGGAGAGACAATGGACCCAGAATTTGCCCAATATTTACATTTTGACCCGAGAGAGGGATTATGGCTTCATCAATGCCTTTTATGTCCACTAGGGGAGCTACATGAACACGCTACGCCCTTCGGCTTTGACATAAAATTAAGGTTTTATTCAGATCTAATACATCTAGTCGCCCAAATGATCCAATTATGACCAGAACAGAAAAGAGAACAAACCAGTTCAACCTTTAAAAGTGAAACATAGAATCTACTTCCATGAGTTTTTGTAGCTCACTCCATCGTAAGCTGAGATCAGTCCAAACAGGAAGTACAATTGATCTTAAGATATCAGTTTATTCATCATTACAATAATAAAAATATAATAAAAAATATTTATATTAGTAAATGATTTGACAGGATACATCCATACATTCTGTAAATATACAGTAATCCACTGAAAAACTGTGACCAGTACTGTTAATTATGAAGAATACAGTAATGAACTGTGTTTGATTTATAGTAGTATGCTTTAATTACAAAATACCGCAACAAACTGTACTTTTATTTACAGTAATCTACTGCATTTCTATCAAATACAGTAAGAAATTGTGCTTTCATTCACAGTATTATATTATATTTTTTTAAATACAGTAAGAAGCTGTTATTTAATTTATATTATTATATTGTATTTATAAAATACAGTAAGGAACTGTACTTTACATTAATATACTGTAATTATTTTGAGAAAAAAAAGCGTTGGAAACTGTAAAAAAAAAGAAAAATACAATGCTTTGCTGGCGACGCTACTTCCTGTAAAATATTGTGAACTTACAGTAAAAAGTTTTACAGTGTAGTTTCTTATAATCGACCCACGCAGACTTTCATTGAGGGTCCGGATGCAGCAGGCTGTAAAACACGGAGTGAAGAGTCTTCAGAGGAAAGAGAATCCTGCATACGAATCATCATAATCTCGTACTGATAAACATTATAGCCCGGAATCGGGTTTATCAGCTAACGGAAGAAAAACAGGATTTTATCTGTACAAAATTACAATTCTTGGCCTCATATTTCTCCAAAGAGGGAGTCTGGAATAATGCAAAGATGCTTCTAGGAGTTAGAAGATTCATCAGTTGATAGTTTAGAGTATGAGCCGCAGGCTCAACGCGTCTTAGTGAGATTATGACTTATGAAGTTTTACCAGAATTCATGACAAGCTTATGGTCCGAGAGAGAGAGAGAGAGAGAGAGAGAGAGAGAGAGAGAGAGAGAGAGGGGGAGAGAGAGAGAGGGGGAGAGAGAGAGAGAGAGAGAGAGAGAGAGAGAGAGAGAGAGAGCGAGAGAGAGCGAGAGAGAGCGAGAGCGAGAGAGAGAGAGAGAGAGAGAGAGAGAGAGAGAGAGGGAGAGAGGGAGAGAGAGAGCGAGAGAGAGAGAGAGAGAGAGAGAGAGAGCGAGAGAGAGCGAGAGAGAGAGAGAGAGAGAGAGGGAGAGAGGGAGAGATCTGAAATGGGTCAGAAGTAGACTGCTGCTTTGCATCTACCAGATGATGTTAAAAAATGGGAATCTAATATTTGGGCTCTAGAGATCCGAGGAAAAAAGACAAATACATTATAAGCTATTTTTGGGTAAACAGTTTTGCTGGTGGTAAACTCCTTGAACTCTGTGTTCTGCAGTTTCTTCAGGGGTTTTGTCAGATTGTATCCCAGGAAGTTTTTCCAGACCTCCTCCCCGAGTCTGGTTTATCAGAGCCGGGTTTTACCTCCTACACTGCTGCCATGGCTCCGCCCGGCTTCGGGCTCGTTATCGGGAATTGCTACCTTAAAACGGATTTATGCAGTAAACTGTTGTTGCAGTAAAGCGTCTTGTTGCCATGAAGTGATTTTGTTGCGCTGAAGCTGTCATAAAGTAGTGTTGTGTTTGCATCATGATCCCTCACAGACAGTACCTTTTATGTCCACTGTGGGGCGCTGAGTATTTAGTTGGGTTTTTATTTCAGTCATATTTTGTATGATTTTATTTCAAGATTTAATATTTACATTTTGTTGATTCTTCTTTATGCTCTTTATTGTTGACTGATTTATTTGTACACAAGATTTCTTCCTCACTCTTTGATTTTATATATTTCATTGTATTTCAATCATGAACATGTGACTTCCTGCGTAGACACACGTCTCACTTCCTGTTTAGACACCATGTCACTTCCTGTTTAGAGAATATGTGGCCACAGTTTGTTTGTATGGAAGCGATGGAGGAATTTTAACCAGTGAACATCCAGAGGCTCCTTCTTGATGTGGAGACGTCACTCTGAGGAGCAGCAACATCTCCAGCCTCTCGGCGATCAGAAGAAGAAACTTTGGTATGAAAGTAGTTTTGCCATGAAATTCAGTTCATCATCATTTTGTATGTGAAAGTGTGGCTGAAAGTGAGTCATGGCTCTGTGTTACATTTAGCTTTTATTTTTAGTTCTGCTGGGTTTGATGTTGGTCTGATTTGTTCATGGACTCAAACAACAGTGAAGTCAGACTTCACACAGGAAGTGTCAGAGGAGTAGAAGGATGTTCTTGACTCTTTCACTGTATGAACCTGGACTGTTTCTCTGTGTGAACCTTGACTCTTTCACTGTGGGAACCTGGGCTGTTTCTCTGTGTGAACCTGGACTGTTTCACTGTGTGAACCTGGACTGTTTCCCTGTATGAACCTGGACTGTTTCACTGTTTGAACCTGGACTGTTTCACTGTGTGAACCTGGACTGTTTCTCTGTATGAACCTGGACTGTTTCACTGTGTGAACCTGGACTGTTTCTCTGTGTGAACCTGGACTGTTTCACTGTGTGAACCTGGAGTGTTCAGTGTCAGTGTGAGGAGAATAGTAGTAGTTGAATGATTGATAGTATTTCTGCATTGATAATTGTTGCGTTGCCGTGGTTACTAATTGAGTTGACCTTGTTTGCTATCAGATCCTTTTTCTCAGTTTGTTGCAGGTTTTGTCTAAAACATCTTCTGAGTTGTTGTGAACAGATTTCAGAGTCGTCCTGATGAAACCGTCCATTTTCTTCTCTTTCTTGCTTGTATTATCTAAACGCTTCCTGCTATTAGCGACAACACGCGTTTCAAAAAAAAGAGAAAAGGCTTTGACTACCAGATGATACGACTCTCTCTTACACGTGTCTGCGGGAGGAACGCAGCTTCTCCTCGCCGTCATTCCCTCACAGCAGGAGACGCTTCCATCTTTAACAAGACAGATTCTCAACGCGGCGAATAACCATCTCACATATTAACTCTAGATTTCATCACTAATTATGCCCAATGAGAACTCCTCTGAAGGTGCTGGCAGTGTGTGTGTGTATGTGTAGGAGTATGTGTGTGTGTGTGTGTAGGAGTATGTGTGTGTATGTGTGTGTGTGTGTGTGTGTGTGTGTGTGTATGTGTAGGAGTATGTGTGTGTATGTGTGTGTGTGTGTAGGAGTATGTGTGTGTGTGTGTGTGTGTATGTGTAGGAGTATGTGTGCGTGTGTGTGCTTGTGTGTGTGTGTGTATGTGTAGGAGTATGTGTGTGTGTGTAGGAGTATGTGTGTGTATGTGTGTGTGTGTGTAGGAGTACGTGTGTGTGTGTGTGTATGTGTGTGTGTGTGTGTGTATGTGTAGGTGTGTGTGTGTAGGAGTATGTGTGTGTATGTGTGTGTGTGTGTAGGAGTATGTGTGTGTGGTTGTGTGTATGTGTGTGTGTGTGTATGTGTAGGAGTATGTGTGTGTGTGTAGGAGTATGTGTGTGTGTGTAGAAGTATGTGTGTGTGTGCGTGCGCGTGTGTGTGTGTGTAGGCGTGTGCGTGCGCATGTGTGTATAGGCGTGTGTGTGTGTGTGTGTATTTTGGTGTACGTGTATGTTTGTGTGTGTATGTATATGTATGTGTATGTATGTTTGTGGGTGTGTGTGTGTGTGTACGTGAGTATGTGATGGAGATGATGGAGATGATGGAGATGATGGAGATGATGCACCTGCAGAGTCACGGCGTTAATGAATGTGAAGCAGACACTCATGAACATCTCCACCGCCACACGTTCAAGGCCTGATGAATATATCAGAAACTCAATGAGGCAGAACGTCGTGGCGAGACACGCCGCCACTTTTCGTCCTGTTCTAACTTCCTGTGTATTTCTCCAAGAACGAGCAGATCAGAACCAACATCCAGGCTGGATCCACAGTGGGATGTTTCTTAGCTGATCCGCTGAGGATCCAAATGTAAAGTGTGTTATAAAATAAATGTAGTATTATTATTTATTAAATGTGTTAAGGACTATTTTGATGATTGAATAATACTTATAATCCGATAAAAGTTTGCCTAAAATGTAAGAATTTGTTGCTCATATAATATTAATAATAATAATAATAATAATAATAATACATTTAATTTATAATGCACTTTACATTTGGATCAAATCTCAAAGTGCTACAAAGTAAAAGCAGATAAAAGAATCAATAAAAAAATAAAAAAAATAACTATATAAAAGCCTGACCAAAAAGCAGCAATGTTAATTAAAGTTATAGGTTCTGCTAAAAAGTAAAGTTTTTAAATGTGTCAGTCGTCTGTGGAGCCCTCAGATGGTCAGGGAGGGCATTCCACACATCTGACCTACTTATTCTCACCTGATCATGTGACCTACAGACTCACACCTGACCATGTGACGTACAGACTCTCACCTGATCATGTGACCTACAGACTCACACGTGATCATGTGGCCTACTGATTCTCACCTGATCATGTGACCTCAGAGCTTTGATAGTTTAGTCATGAAATTAGATGGCATAAAATCCTGAGATAATCGGAGAGCATGGCAGCATGAATGATGCGCATTTTTATTTAGTGGTATGAGAAAAAAACATAAAAAAATATAAAGAATACAAGTATTTGACAGTGAACGATACAAATCCATAAATGTGTGAGAGATTTAAAATGTGGAAGAGAACACTAGTTAACCTAAAAACTGCTCCAGAGATGATTTCAGAACTGGCCAAACTGTTTTTTTCTCTCCACTCGTTCGACTCCTCCGCATTTGTATTTTGGCGGACAGAATATTTTGTTTGCTTTGACGATTGAGGATATTTCTGCCAGAGAGTTGGTGGATTCTCAAAGCCCAAGCTGAATAAAGAGCTGCTCTACAAAGAGCTGCGTGTTGATTCTCTTCCACTGACGAGATTCAAAGCTCTCTGTGTGATCAGAACTCATGTTTGAAGCTCGGCTCACACATGAAGTGAAGAGACTTCTGAATTTTTCATTTCATCCTTTCAAAGCATTTTGTCTCTTTTGATGCTTTTCTTTATTTATTTGTTTTCTTGTTTTTGTTGCTAGATGCTGCTGTCGTCACGCTCCGCCGTCGTTTCACCCTGATTAAAGTGCATGAAAAGCCATTTACTCCTTTTGATTAAAAAGATTAAATATTATTTATTTAAAAATGGATTCAGTCTGATGTAAGAACCTTAGAAATTATAAAAACTCTCAAAACTTTTAAAGGATTGTTTGCAGCATGTAACCTTAGAATTTTTATTTATTTATTTCATTTTTATTTTTTTAGCCATGTACTCCTGCAACATTTTTGTAGGATAAAAATATGACATTAAAACTCATATTAAATATTAAATATTACAAAAAATAGATATAAAATGAGTAAAAAAAAAAAAAAAAAAAACGTTGAGCAAAACCAATCCTTCAAAATAAGAGCACTTAATATACATCACTTATGTGATTTTTAAACTTTTAACTTTTGGAATAGTCGGTCAGACTTTATAAAAACGGTGATCGGCCTCTAATGCATCCAGAGATATTAAAAAAGATAGATATTATGATTTGAAAATGCTCCGAGACACTCAGCCAACATTTGAGCTGCTGTTACTGGAGAAGAAGCTCTGGACTCACTTCCTGTTTGATGCCTCGGTTATCTGATATTTCATGGAAGCGTTTTGAATCGTCATCCTCTTCAGTTTCAGCGCTCGCAACTAAACGTTTTTATCGTAGCAGCAAAGCAGAAAAAGTGCAGTGGACACATGATATAAGACTATTTAGAGGAATAATTTATTTTCCCCCGCTCCCACGGGAGCAGGAAGAAAATCTATGGTGATGAATGTGGCGCCAGTGGAGGTCTCTGCTGGAGCGGCGGCGTTGGTCACACGGTGACACCGCGCCGGCGGCCTCCAGTCTGGCGGCGTGCAATGAATCTGTTTCAACGCGGCTGTGCAGTCTCCAACTTTCATTTTCCATTTATTCTCACTCTTCCTGGCAGATGGTCACAACGGATTATCAACTCCCACTTCCTATCGACCGCGGCGAGAAGTTTGATGTAACAGTCGGCAAACGGCGGTTACACTGATGAAAACGAAACACAAAAACTGATGATTCCCCAGCATTCCATATCTAAAAATAAATAAAGCCAAGCTTGTTCAGAAATTACTATATTTATGTCGCTGCATTGTGAGTCAGAACCAGAACCGGGCCCGCCAGTGCAAACATTCTGTTTGATATTGATTGTGATGCATTTAAGAGGAGATAAAGCAAACAGGCATCATCTGGAGAATCAGAGTTCGTGAACAGGAAGTTGCGCTTTCGGGGGGGTCAGCATCACAAGCGCTTCACATAATTTATGCAAATTTTTTTTATTTTTTAAGCATTACCATCATTATTTTGGGCGGTCCATTCAGAGTCCAGACGGACAAGAGGTGAGGCGATATAAGAATGCCAAGTGTTGATATTTTTAAAGTGGGCGGAGCAGAATGAGAACGGATTGTACATGGTGGAGGCGGGACTGCACCAAGGATCAGCTGTGAGCCCCTTCTAGTTTGTTGTGGTGATGTGAGGTCAGTCTCTGTGGACTCAGATGTTCGTGGACAACATTGTGGAATAATAGAAACTGCTTGTTTAGCAGTCCACAAGGTGGTGCTGTAAGCTACAGTTCTTTTCTTTAGGAATCAGCAAAGATGACGGACGGCGGTCTTGAGGAAGTTGGTAAAACAAAGATGTCCACCGTGGGTGGTACACATAAGTATGGTGATAACCCAGTGTGCTTGTAGTACCGGTACCAAGCCTGTGTGAATGGTGAGGATGCTGTCAGGAAGATTAAGGTACAATAAAATTGATTTCCAGACTGGACTGGTTTTGACCCGTTTAAACCAGGACCACCAGTGGTACCGTTAGAAAGCATGGTACCAACAGAACCTTCAGCACTGATACTGCTGATGGAAGAAATAAAAGGAGGATAAGAAAGAAGAAAAAGACGAACACATTAGTTTAGAAATGAGCAGATTAGCAGGTGTGGATAGTAACTAAGTACATTTACTCAAGTACTCTCCTGAAGAACAAACGTTCCTGATTTATTTATTTTCCTGAGTACTTTTACTTTGGTGCTCAAAGTACTTTCTGCTGATAGGACTTTCATGCTTATACTTATATTGAATACACATCTTTTACTACTGGTGGAGTACTTTCACGGTGTGGTATAAGTACTTTTACTCGAGTGAAGGATCTGAATACTTCATCCATCAGGCCTGATTGATGGCAGTGAATTTCTGACGTCTGAGTGTGGGCGAGTGCCGGAGGAGACGGCGGGACGGACAGAAGGTCAGAACAGACTTTCTACCCATAACATTAAAAAAGCGAACAGCCTTGCTGCCGTGAACAGCCAGGAGCTTAGAGAGGACAGGCGGTTGGTTACAGACGGATTTCTCCAGCATCTAATTGTCCTTGCGGCGAGCTGCAGCTTTGTTTCCTCGCTGCTCTGGCAGATTTTTATTCTCTTGTTAAATGTGATGTGGCTCTGCCAGCAGACAGAGAGCGGCGGCGTTTGTTGAAGGACGTGAGCTCCTGTTCGAGCGGGAGGGACGGCCTGAACAGCCGTGGTAACGAGGGTCTCCGGATTAACGGCAGTTCTGATTTCTGCAGACAAATGTGTGTGAATGTTAAATCGTAAATGCCCAACAATCAGAAGCACTCGCTTCATGAAGCATTAAAAACCCGCTCTGTGCAGCCCTCACACAAAAACCTCATCAGTCACAAACAGTCAGAGACAGAGACAACAGTCAGAAAACACAGTGATTGTTGGAGGCAACATTCAGAAACACAATGACTGTCAGAGACTACAATCAGAAACACAGCGACCGTCACAAACACGGTGACCTTCAGAGACAACAACCAGAAACAACAGTCTGAGATACAGTGGCCGTCAGAAACAACAGACAGAGACACAGTGATTGTTGGAGACAACATTCAGAAACACAGTGACTTTCAGAGACAACAATCAGAAACAACAGTCATACACACAGTGACCGTCATAGACAACAGTCAGAAACAACAATCAGAAACACAGTGACCATCAGAGACAACCATCACAAACACGAGGACCATCAGAGACAACAACCAGAAACAACAGTATGAGATACAGTGACCGTCAGAAACAACCGACAGAAACACAGTGACCGTCAGAGACAACAGTCAGAAACACAGTTACCGGCAGAGACAACAGTCAGAAACACAGTGACCGGCAGAGACAACAGTCAGAAAAACAGTGACTGGCAGAGACAACAGTCAGAAACAAATGTTTTGTCTAAATTAGTGGATGAAACCTGCATTTTTGGATAGTATTCAGCACTTAATGTTGGCTGTACTGAGTAAAAACAATATAAAGTGTACAGTGTGTCATGCACACTCATCAGCCATAACATTATAACCACGGTCAGCTGGAAACAAACTGCAGGTCTTATCGGCTGTTCTTGGACACGATTGGTTGGAACCTAATTGATCTGCGGAAGGACCACCAGGATTAAGATTATAACCTGCAGTGAGTCTAGATAAGTCTTATAAAGCATTAAAGTAAAAATATGTAGGAAACCAGTAAACAGTGCTGACTGAGAACCGTTGTTGTTGTTGTTGTCGTGGAGCAGCGGGTGTTTATTCAGTGTGCTGCTGCAGCTCTGAAGCAGGAAATATGTGTGAGCAGGCTGTAGGCAGCAGAGTCACACCGGCATCATATCTATAAATCTATCTGGTCTTGAGTCACTGCCCCGGCACCTCCACTCTCTCACTGCGCAAACACTGCGAGACGCTATAGGAGCAGAACTCAATCAGCTCCCTGCACTGGTGTGAAACTCCCCGGCGCTCCTCCATCCGTCCCTTCAAGACAAAACGGCTGCTTATGAAACTCTCTATCTCTGAATCTATACCACCGACATTCTCTGCTGTCTCTCCTGACTTCAGATAACCAGATCGATACGGATTCCTTTTACGTGGAAGAAGCCTCAATTATGCTTTTATAGATATATTTAGACCCAGATGGAACCAGATAGATTTTCAATTAAACCTCTGTTTAAAGCAAACGGCCCATTCCTTTTTTGGACAGAGCCTGAGCGATCGGGTCATTCAGAAAACAACATTAAGTTGAATTATCGCTACAATTCATCCCTAATATCATCAAGCTTTTACCAGGATATCCGCTCTGAATGCCTCCTACTATTTACATTCTGGGCTTGTATTATTTGGAACTAGACACATTATAAAGGGGCTGCAGGAGGGTGGCATGGAAACTTTGATGGGTGTCATTGTAGATTATCTAAAATGATATATATGGATAGATAATAATAATAATAATACATTTAATTTATAATGATAGAGTATATACTCCAAAACTGGGGTGGCAATGCCTCTTCTGGGGGTGGCAACTCCCACCCTATGCCGCCCCGCTGGATCCGCCCCTGTTTGTATTTCCTTTGTCTCAGAAGGGTCTTTTTTTTTGTTTTATCTTATGATTTTGTATCTAATTTGATCCGTTTCAATGAAATTAACATTTTTGTCTTTTCAACCTCAGATTCCTGTTATCACTCAATAATTCCCCACATCAGCAAAATAGTTCCTCATAGCATGTTAAGGACATAAATGTCCACTTTGAAACCCAGAAAGTTTTTTTTTTTTTTTATCACACTGATATCAGAAAGTCGGGCGTCACATGTTGTTAAACTTTTATTCTGGAATCTTGGCTTCACATTCTATGTTTATTTTACATTTGGAATGCCTTGTTTTCCATTTTTGGCACCTAATAAGTAAAATACATGCTGTCCTCTATAAATCGTAAAAGTAGATTCATATTAGATAGTTATGATGGGGAGGGATTTTGATTAGAAACATAAAATAGCGTAGGTAAAAGTATAAAATATTATTAATATAGATTTTTTTCATAGCTGTTTTATGAAGGGGATGTTTTATATATATATATATATATATATATATATATATATATATATATTTATATACGCTAAGGTGTTTCTCATTGTAATTAAAATCGCTATTTTGTCTCTAATTCATGTCATTTAAGAAGAAAATACTTAGAATATAGAATTATTTTTCATTATTTTGGTCAGTTTCAGAAACATGTGTGTTACGCAAACAAAGTGATATTTTAAGTGTAAAAAAATTCACTCTAAGTTAATCTTTCATACTTAGGATCAGAAATGACGTTAGTTCAAACATTAAGTTGTTAAAAGAATAAATATTATAGATATGTAATAACATAAGGCCGTTTCATGAAGGGGGGCGTTCTTTATCCTTTAACGCTGTGTGACGTTTTTTTCTTTGATCTAATATGCAAAAGATTTAATTAGATACTAAACCAACAAAAATTATTGTCCACATTTTTGTCATCCTGTAAACAAAAGGTTAAAATCCTGAAAAAGTGATGAACACCTCTCAGTAATGATCAGGACTGACGTGATTTCAAACAACAAAGTCAATGAAAATGTCAATTATTGGATTATATAATATTTCATGGCCAAAGGCGTAATGCCGTCCTCCCATTATTGTCACAGCTTGATGAACTCCTTCGCTCGCAGCAATCCTAGAGAAAATCAACACAAATCCTGTCGACTGCTTTCCTGAATGAGGGTTGAATAATTAATGTCTGGCAGATGAGATGCGTATAATTCAGCGAAGCTGTCGATAGGCCAGTAAAACATCCCGCCGGCTGCCTGTAAACGCTCACGGGTCCCATTAGATGATATGCAGTGTTCAGAGAAATGAAGTGCTACAGTAAACCCGCGCCTGCTGCTCAATCACTTCCATCGATGCGTGCTTCCTTGAATTCAGCCGGCGTTTGGGACTAATTGTCAACCGATACCTGAGCCCGGCTCCAGCAGAGGTCACCGGGCCCCAAAGGCTGTTAGTCCACGCGAGGAATCATGTGAAGCTACGTCAATACCACACAGAGGTCTGAGCGCGCGCCGTCACCAGATAGCATCTCTGCAGCCTTTGGTATTATCGACTGTGTGGTTTGTGTTTACTGACCCTCTGTACCCCACCACAGACTCCTCCCCTCTCTGCAAAGGTGCTCTGCATCAGGTTTTTAACAGGGTTGCACCATATATGCAACTATAGAGAAGCAAAAACTAAAGAGGATCTGAAACTAAAGAGAAGCGAAAACTATAGAGGAGCTGAAACTATAGAGAAGCGAAAACTAAAGAGGATCTGAAACTATAGAGGAGCTGAAACTATAGAGGAGCTGAAACTATAGAGAAGCGAAAACTAAAGAGGATCTGAAACTATAGAGGAGCTGAAACTATAGAGGAGCTGAAACTATAGAGAAGCGAAAACTAAAGAGGATCTGAAACTATAGAGGAGCTGAAACTATAGAGGAGCTGAGAATACAGAGGAGCTGAGACTACAGAGGATCAGAGACTGTAGAGGATCAGAGACTGTAGAGGATCAGAGACTGTAGAGGATCAGAGACTGTAGAGGATCAGAGACTGTAGAGGATCAGATACTGTAGAGGATCAGAGACTGTAGAGGATCAGATACTGTAGAGGATCAGAGACTGTAGCTGAAGCTTTAACTTTAGAGAAACTGAAACTAAGAAAGAAGCTGAAACTATAGAGGAGTGACTATAAAGAAGCTGTAACTACAAAGAAACTTAAACTATAGAGAAACTGGAAGAATAGAGAAGCTGAACCTCTTCTCTTGACCAAAGACTGTCTCTGCTCTGTAAAAGGTTGCTCTGCATGTATTTTTAGTGGGAGTGCTCCATATTGGAAACTATGGATAAACTGAAACTATAGAGAAACTTAAAACCTAGAGAAACTGAACCTCTGCTCTCCACTACAGACTGATGCTCTGCAGATGGTTTTAGTCGGGTTGCACCATATTTATGAAATTGGAGAGAAGTTGAGACCATAGCAAAACCAAAACGTTAGAGAAGCTGAGACTGTAGAGAACATAAACTACTCAGAAATGAAACCAGGGGAAAGCCGGGACTTTGGAGATGCTGGAACCATAGAGAATCTGACACTACACAGAAATAGAAACTGTAATGAAACTTTAAAGAAATTCAAACCATAGAGAAGCTGATAAACACTGAAACCAGGGATACTAGCGTGTTTCAGTTATATGATACAGTCACATGATACTTTTAGCGCTTTTATCTTTCTGCCCATCAAGAAATAAACGCCATTATGATCCTCCCATTTCAGGATAATGGGAAATAATGTGTCTCCACTCTCCCTCTTGTATTTATGTTGTTGAAAAGAAAGGACACTTATTTCTAAAAGCTGTTTTCATAACATTGTTTTTCTACTCATGTGAAATCCTCAGCCTTCAAATTTATTTCATTTATTTTAATATGCTTTCAATATAATAAAATACTCTTTGATCCCTTATGTGTTACTTTAAAGAATAATGATAATAATAGTACAATCCCTCCAACTGTCATCTGGTTGGATAGAGGAAGATAGATGAATAGAAATGTAGATCCACGTGTACAAGAACGGATGGATGGATGGATGCTTAAATGGATAGATGATGGATGGATGGATGGATGATGGATGGATGGATATGTAGATCCACGTGTACAAGAACGGATGGATGGATGGATGGATGGATGGATGGATGGATGGATGATGGATGGATGGATGATGGATGGATGGATATGTAGATCCACGTGTACAAGAATGGATGGGTGGATGGATGGATGTTTAAATGGATAGATGATGGATGGATGGATAGATAGATATGTAGATAGACGATGAATAGATCCACATGTACAAGAATGGATGGGTGGATGGATGGATGGATAGATGGATGGATTGTTGGATGGATGGACAGATTAGTGTATAAATGGATGGATTAATGGATGGATGCATAGATAGGTGTATAAATGGATGGATCATGGATGGATTAGTGTATAAATGGATGGATGGGATTGAGGAATGGATGATGGATGGATGCATAGATAGGTGTATAAATGGATGGATGGATGGATGGATAGATTAGTGTTTTAAATGGATGGATGATGGATGGGTTGATGGATGGATGGATGCATAGACTAGTGTATAAATGGATGGATGATGGATGGGTTGATGGATGGATGGATGCATAGATTAGTGTATAAATGGATTTGATTGATGGATAGATGCATTCTGGGGAATATTTCTGTTGTAAGACAAGGACTTCCTGTATCCATCCATCCATCAGGCGCCGTGGAGGAAAGATGACATCATTACATAAAGGATATTACTGCATGAGATGCAAACACTGTTAAAAAAGAAAAAAAACATAATTCACTGCTGCGCCTACGAACAGGAGGGGAGAGCAGCGGCGATACATCAGCATCCTGCAGAAACGCCGCCGACGTCTCATTAGCATAATAGCGTGGCCGTGTGACACCGGTGAGTTAATGCTGGGAACCCCTCCAGAGGTGGAGGACAGACCATAATAACCGATCTCTCCTCCTCTGTGGCTCTGACACTTTAGTCACAGTAACCCCTCGACGCTTCATCTCACAGGTGTTTAAAGGAACAGTTCTTGTTTCAGAGGCTTAAACTGACAGAAAATCTGATATATTGAAATAATTGGCATTTTGTATTTCGTGGAAAATAACCTTTTTTAATGACATAAGCTCAACTTTTGGTAAAGCAAGTTTTTAGAAAACTACTTTTTTTTTTAAATCTTCTTCGGTTAAATCAAGTTACATAAATCTGTTCAGCAGTTCCTCACACACTTTAAAACGCCAACCACTTATTGAATGGGACTTCCTCAATAGCTGTTGTTAACGCCTCCTCGGGGGCCCCTTTGAACTGAGGGGTCCCCCAGAGCTCCACCCTAGGCCCCTTACTCTTTTGCGTATACATGCTGCCGCTGGCTCATATAATTAAGGTGCTGTTGTCGTCTATTTTTGATATTAATGTTCTCCAAATATGTACATTTGTATTTAAATTTCTGTATAAAAACACTGAGTTACCCTCCAGTTTTAGATTGAGTTTGTTTTTATTTACTAATTTTACGGTTACCCCAGCAGACGGGCTGAGAATCTTCATTTTGTTTTAAAAAACAACCCGGTCAGTTTTCTATCGGGTGCCCTGGAATAATTTTATGGAATGAGAATATTAATTTAACAGATTATTTTGCATCACCGCCTTTATTTAAGAAACAAAGGAAAATATACCCTGGTGTCTAAACGTCTGATTTGATTTTTTTAATGGTGTGAAATAAATGAATAAATACAAGAAATAAAAAATAAATAAATTCAGGCTAACTTGTGACAGACCTTCAAGGCTTAAGATCAGATTTTTGCTCATGCATTCTTGCACAAAAAGGAAAGAAGAAATCTGTCGGGCTTCTATGTGAATAAATGTTTGTGTTAATTAATGATTAATGCAGCAGAAACCGACTTTTCCTCTGAATGAAAACTTTTCATGCAAGGAAAACGACACGAAGGCGTCGACAGATCCGTGAGAGCTATTCGGGATTTAAATTTAATTTTCAGAGACTTTACTTTGCTTGGCAGAGTCTTTAATAAAAAAAAGTCCAGATTTATTTCATTTTAAAGTTTAATTAAAACAAGCAAGCTTTAGTATTATCTCACAAAGGTATTTTTACCCACAAACGCCTGAGTGTCGCGGATCGACTTTAATCATTAGCGCTGGAGGAATCGTTTAGATACTTTACTTACAGCGTTAGAATAAAGGATTTAGTGAAATGAGCAGAAACCGGATATAATGTTGTGTTTAATTGCCTGAAAATTGTACTTTGAATCTGGATGTAACCTCAGAATGAAGCAGAAGAGTTTCAACGCCGTGCGAACACTTAGATCAAATGTTTTAATCAATTGTACTTAATCAACTCAACTTCAAATGACTTTAATTAATTAGAGTACTAATTAGATTTAAAGTTGTAGATTGCAAAATTGAGTGGTGTCTGAATGATGTTGCCCTCAGCTCACCTCTCCCTACCCAAGAATCCGGGCTTGCCTTCAGTATTCGCAGAGCTGTCCCGTGAATGAAAAACGTATTTGAGATAATCCACTTGTTAAAAAAAACATATTCTATTCTAAGTTATCCATCTCTCTGTTAAAAAAAGAGACAAAAAAAGCAATTTACTGTTAATAGTGAAGAATTAACTCAACTATGAAGATGAACGTAACCAAAGTAGCCCAAGTAACGATCTGTCGTTCGTATCCTACGCTTTACAGTAAAGTTTAAGTAACCACAGCTGCAAGCATTTTCACTATTAATTACTGCTATTTGTTGTGCTAAAAGCAAACATGACGCAAATTTTTATAGAAATTTAAAATTTTTAAAAAAATTTTAAAAAAATATTTCTTTTTACAAATTTTCAAATTTTGCTTGATTACATACAAAGTCAATATCCGTCTTCACGGATTCGTATCGGACGATAAACATTCGTACGTTTTATCATCTGCTTCATTTTTTACAGCGTCTCAAATTTCATCAATTGACATTTCTTGACTCTAGGTTTTACTTATTTGTGTCCTTAGGACTCTTCGTACGGCACTTCTTAATTTGCTGACGTCGATGTCGTCACGATCCTCCTTGATTTTGTTTTACCTTTGATCTGATCAAAGGGATTATTTGCCTTTGATCAATTGGATCAAAGGGATTTTTTTGTGTCTATATCAATGGGATCAAAGGGATTTTGTGTCTATATCAATGGGGTCAATGGGATTTTGTGTCTATATCAATGGGGTCAAAGGGATTTTGCTTTCAATCACCGAGATTTCTGGCACAAGCTAGAAACATCGTGATTTTACGAATGGATTGAAAAATCTGAGAAATTCCAATTAAGTTGTAAATTTCCACCGGTTCTCCCTTGGGTCCATATTAACGCGTATGCTTTCCTCTAATTTTGTACAATTAGAGTTCTGCAAAGAGAATTATGCAGATCCCGTAGTTTTTGGTGTTTAGGATCTCATAGGCGTTGTTGCCTGAGTGAAGCGACGCCGTCTGAAACACTCTCCAGGTTTTTTTTATACCTTTGTTGTTTGTTTGTAAATCAGATTAGAGAAAAACTAGTGGACAGATTTGCATGAAATTTTAACCAAATTAAAATTGGGGTTTTGTCATGTCCTACATATGATTACATTTTGGTTTGTTGCATCATGACCTCACGAGGCTACATCATAAAATCATTTTCTTAGCCATTGCAGGACATCACAGGTTTAGTTTATTTGAATATAGGCGTATAATATGAGACAATATCTCCTAAATAAACGGACAAATCTGCATGAAATTGAATTAAGCAGCAGCTTCTGTCACGCGCCAGAGGTTTTGTTCTCCAGCGGTGCTTTCTAGATTTCTTTTATCTTTGAGTTGCATAAATGTTCATAGTAAGATAAATATCAAACTCTTTATCTATTTAGCACGATAAATATCAAACCCTCCGTGTTTTCTTTCCTCGTCTGCTCTGCACTTCAGTCCTACGTCTCTCTTTGTGAAAATGGAAATCAAATAACCACTTGTTGTCACTTAATGCCCGTGTCTGAGAGGAAAATCGAACCAGCAAACGAGAAGAGGCGCTGACCTTTGGATCCGTGCTTTGCTCTGTTCTGCAGCTGTAAATTTAATCAGTGGGGTCTGATCCGGCCAGAGACCAGGATCAGGTCCGGCTGAGAAGCCGGCTCCTCTCGGCTCTATTGCACCTTCTATTTTTAGGAAATCCCTTTGGCGTATTGTTTTTAGTTTCTTCATATCCAGCTGTTTGTTTCTATTTCCTCGGGCCTGATATCTGAGAGGAAACTCTCATATCTGCAGAGCCATGTTGATTTGATTTCGGCGTGTCGCCGTCTGAAGGTGCGACGGCGCCTCGGCGGCGACGGCTTGATATACCGTCTGTGCGCGAGCATCAAACGGCTCTTTGTTGTGAGAATGGAGTTTGATTTTGGATGGAGGCTCTCAGGTGAAGACGGCGTGCTAACGAGCAGCCGACTGTATCGAGGCCCGGTCCGTTCTGGAGCGGCAGAGTTTCCAAAGAACTCCTATGATGATGAGTGACAGGAGCCAAATGATCACATGACTGACGCCCGTCAGTTTGAATCAAAATTAGACTTTTGTTCAGTTTTGTTGATAAATGTGCTGACGTTAAATGAAATGAAGCCCTGATGCCTCAAGGAATGTGTTCCCACAGGTTTTTCTATAGGCAAAATGTTGTCGATCTTGTGGGAACAAGTAGTTAATTATGGCTATTTAGTTCCCACAAAATTACAACATTAGGGAACAAGTTTTTTTATCTTATGGGAATAAGACATTTATCTTGAATACTTTATCTTTGGGAACAAGATATAGTTCACACAAGTTGTTAATAGCTTGAGGGAGTAGTTCCCCCAAAACAACTTGTGCATACAGGTTACCTTTTGGGAACAGGTTATTTATGTTGTGGGAACAAGATATTTATCTTATGGGAATATTATTTATCTTGGATACAAAAGTTTTTTTTCAGTCTTTGGGAACATGATATTCGTCTCGCTCACACAAGTTGTTAATATCTCCAGGGACTAGTTCCCCCAAATATAATAACTTTGGGGAGAACCTTTAGGGAACAGCTTAATTAAGTTGTGGGAACAAGATATTTTTTTGTACGCAGGTTATTTTGTGGGAACAAGTTATGCATCTTTCAGTAACAAGATATTTATATCAAATACAAAAGTTTAATTTTAATGTTTTGGGAACCAGATATTCATCTAGTTCACACAAGTTTTTAATATCATAAAGTAAGGTAGTAGCTCCCACAGAGTAAGGAATTGTGCTTTAGGCTTTAAGTCGCTCTGTAAAAGAAGAGTTTGCAGTGAACAGATATTGAAAAGAGAATTAAAGGATTAAAAAAAGGGAATATTCTGTATTTTTCATTTTGTGAAGAAACCAAATGAAAAAGCCTAAAATCAACAGAGAATGATTGGGACACTCTTAAATAAATCCAGCGTGATGGACGGCGGCTGATGAACTGCGGCTTTTTCTTCTGTGCCGCTGTGCTCCAGCACACAATAATGAGTCACGGCGTGGCCATAGTATTCCTCCACTGTGGCGAGAACTTTATTCCTTTTTTAACCCAAGCGAATAAAACCTCACTGTAACCTGTGTATCAACCCACCGCCGAAAATAGTTCCCTACACATCCGCTGCATACTCTGTGTTTTAGAACAAAAAAATCTAACCGTTAATCCAAGATCAAAGATTAATGGAGCCGGCAGGAAATAATCGGCTTCACTTTTGTCCATTTGTGGTGGTTTATGGGAAACGGACCCGTAGAATTGAGCGGCTGGTTTCACGAGCTAGAGCGGGTCGTTTTATCTCGTCCCTCCCGGGATTCAGCTTCATGCCGACGTGTCTTTGAGCGAGAAACTGAAACCCGACCTGCTCCCGGGGGGATTCAGCGCCGGCGTGTGAGGCAACCGGTGAATGGCTGAGCGAAGCAATATGGTGGCTGCTGTGGCAAGAGGGAGCGCCGTATCACTCCTGATGAGCAGCTCGGTGCTGTGCAGCCATCAGCCTACGAACGAGTGTGAACGGGAGATTGATTCTGGCGGATTGAAGAGGGATATAAAAGTCAAATCCATTTACCGTTTTAAAGGAACAGCTGATCACAAAGCTCCCGGTTCAGACCGGATCACACGAAGTGTTGTCACCGATTGGGTCATCTTTCAGGTGAGAATAAAAAATGTTCGGGCTCTCCGTCGCCCTGGAGGCGACAGATGAGCTCTTGGGTAATGCGTGGTTTCTTCTTCAAAGAGATCTGAGGCCGTGTTCATCAAACCAAAGAATTCTCAGCCGGAGACGGCGGCTCGGTTTCTGAAGCTCCATCGGGTTTTATTTCATCGAAGGGATCCTTGAATGTGTGAAAAAGAGTCTTGCTTTAAAGAATTAAGCAAGACGGAATGAGTGACGGAGGGGTTAAAGGTGGAGGTGGGACTGCACCAAGGATTGGGTCCGAGCCCCTTCTGGTTTGCTGTGGTGATGGACAGACTGACGGAGGAGGTCAGCAGGAGTCTCCATGGACTATGATGTTGGTGGAGGACACTGTGATCTGTAGTGAGTGCAGGGAGCAGGTGGAGGAGAACCTGGAGAGGTGGAGGTAGGCGCTGGAGAGAAGAGGAATGTGAATTTGAACTACTTTTGATTAGTCACCTTTCTCAGCTAAAGAAAACGTTTTGGGACATTTTTGTGACAGAAACTGAACCTCGCCCCTTTTTCGTATCGTTAGAGTATAACGTTCCTTCAGCAGCGTCTCCTGGTGGAACGATTGAAGACTTTATGTATGGAGAAAGTTTTCAGAGAATGAGAGAATGACGGAGAAAAAATCTGCCCTTGGAAATAAGTTTGAAAGAAAAAATATTTTGTTTCCGATTTCCTGAGATTAAGATTAGAATGAGATAAAGGAGATATGAACATTAGTTATAGTTACATTAGTTATGAACATAAGAATTCACATTTAAGAGGTGCTTTTTATTTCTTCCCTTCAAATTAATCATTTTGTTTGCAAACGTTTGAGATATTATAGATGAAAACGCTATAAAAAAAACAACCGTACTAGAGGGCTGGTTCTGAGACGCGATGAAGACCATCTTCATGCAGCTTTAAACCTTTTTTAGTCTTCAGTGTTTTTACAGTGAAGCTAAAATCTTCACATCTTTGTGTCTTAAATGATGCGAGAACCGTTTCCAGTCCCTCCACTCCTCCAATATCCATGACTATAAAAATCTAAGTGCACTAAAACCTTTTTTTTCACACTATTATGATTAGAAGTAGCAATTAATGAGCGTATCACACCGGTACCGGTCCGCGGGGGTTAACGCACCAGAACCTGAGACTGACATCTGCCTCTTCCTTTAATAACATGATGCAGCGACTCCAGGCTACTGATTCCACTAGAGGAGCTCCGATCGGGCTCCAGGCCTGGAGGGAGGGCGGGTCTTACGCTTTTTCATCAATTATTTGTATCGCAAACACAATCAGAGATAACCTCTGGTGTGGCGCCGAGCCCAGAGCGTCCACATGACACCCGGTCCAGCTCTCCTGCGCCTGCTCTACTTATGATCTAAAGAGAGATTAGGAGTTCTGGGCCGGCAGCCGTGTTGGCGTGTATACGTCCGTGCCGGTCTGGGTTCATTTGGGTTCTATAAGAGGCGGGTCTCCGGGTTCTGTGCACAGATCCTGAGCCAGCCTCAGAGTATTTTCTGTTATCCCAGAGCAGCTCTGCAGGCAAATCTTCATCCATAAGTCGCTCCGACTCGCTGTCGGGTATTTGTCTCAAGATGAACTGGTAAACAACCGTGGGCGCCAGAAGATGCACCACCCGCGGGTGGAGAGAGGTTCACGCAGCGACATGAAATGTCACATTAGATGTGAAAAACCTGGTTTGTCTCATTGCTACACTGCAAAAAAAGCTCAAATCTACAAATACAAGTATATTTGTATTCAGTCTACGTAAAATAACTGGTTACATTTCATATAAGACACAATACCTGAAGTAAGATTTCATGTGTTTTTACATCCGGGAAATAATAATAATAATAATAATAATAATACATTTAATTTATAATGCACTTTACATTTGGATCAAATATCACAACTGTTCAGTCTGAGTATATTATATATATATATTTTTACCTTTTACTGCTTGAATCACTTAACTTTTAACTAAGTTTAAATGCGCCTGAAATAAAGAGGCTGGCTTGTATGTCTCTGCGAGATAATACTGAGTTGGCTTTGATGTCTATGCAACATAGCACTATGGCGTCTCTGTGCCACAAGACTTTGATGTCTATGTCACACGAGGCTGTGATGTCGTGTGATATGAGGTGAGGACTTGCGTATCTTTGTGATATGAGACGGTGGAGGCTGTGATGTCTCTGTGAAATTATTCTGCTTTGACTTTTATGTCTTTGTGAAATGAGACTGAAGAGGCTTTGTTTTGTTTTGCAACACGAGAGCTGCGGCTTTGATGAACATGTGAAATGACACTGGTGGCTTTGATTTTCATATTATATGGAATTGTGTTGTCTTCGATGTCTATGTCAAAGCTGTGGTAGCTTTGATGTCATTGTGATATGAGGCTGTGAGGACTTTGATATCTTTGTGATATGAGACGGTAGGTGCTGTGATTTGTTTGCGGCATGAGATTATGTTGACTTTGATGTCCACCCGACATGAAGGTGTGGTGGCTTTGATGTTAATGAGACATGTGGTTACAAAAAAAAAGCTACTGAGGGGAAAACACTGTTATGAGCGCCGCTGCCTTATTCTGAGACACCACCTAAAAAGTCCTGTTTAATTTCGAGACGTCTTTGACCAAATATCTCGTCTTATATTTGGAATCTTACTAAAAACTTTTCTTCGTCTTCTACTGGCACATATTTGTACTTAATACAGGATATAACACCGTATTTTATTGTTTCCGGTGTGTGAATGGCGGTGCGGAGATGTTATCAGAGATGCTTGATGCAAGGCAGGAAGACGGGGTCGCAGATTACTGGCAGAGTTATCCGGTCAGAATCAGGATCTGGATCTGGATCTGGAGGACTTTCGATAAATTAACGGTGCAGAGCATTCATAACAGCCCCGCCTCCCGGATGCTGGGGGCAAGAAGGCATGCCACTGCTCTCATTCCCCCCCCCCCAGATAAACATCCGCGAGGGCGCCGCGGCTCAGCCATAATTTGGGTCCTGGACAAAACAGCTTGATCCACTTTAGTCACACTTGAAATCAGGATTAGAGAAATCTCTTGGCTTGCAATCTGAGAGCAGTCAAATTAGGTCAGTCAAAATACAGTGGGACGCCCGAAAGGAGAACGAGATCACGCCGTCGGTTCCGCTGTGCTCTTGTGTAGCAGATGGATGGCCACTTGCTGCTCCAGATGTGCTCCGAATTCATCAGAACCCCCAAAGTAGACTGGCAACCCAGAACCAAAAACAACCAGAGAGCCTCTCACACTCTGTGGAGTGAGAGAGTGAGAGAGTTGGTGCAGAGAGCAGAGGGATAATTGTAATCAGGCTGGTGCCGGTTTTCATCACGTCCTCAGACACGGGCTTTGATGCAGCTCTGCCCTCCAGTGAGACCCCCGAGACCACGCCGCTGCTGCTGCTGTTGTGCTACTTGCTGCTGTTGTTGTGGCGGGGCTGGGAGTGGATCAGAGGAAGACGAGGCTGACAGGTCTGGATCAGCGGACCAGTAATCTGTTCCCTCTGTTGGATGTGTTGTCGTCTCACACAGTGGGATTAAAAAAATAACACGCAGGCCCACAAAAGGCGCCGTGGCGTTTTCTGTGCCATTTCCAAGGGTCACTGCGTGGGTTAATAGACTGTTTGAGGCGTCTGAGGAGAGGATAAGTGAGGTAGACCTGTTATTTATTTTTTCCCCCTCAATAAAGGTTCCCGGCGCCGCCTGCAGGTGAAGATGAACTTTGAACCCGCATGTTTGACTGCTGGAGGATGCACTTTGTTATTTTGTAAGCCGATTGGATCCGGGAGCGGCAGCAGCTCCACAGCCTGCGACACTCACATTTGAATGTGAAATGAATTCCATCTGGCCTCTTCAACCGGGCCACAGCCGGCCCAGAGGCCCGGTAGGCGTGAAGTACTGTCTACGTCAGAAATATAGAAACCGCTTTATTTATATTTATCATTGATCGGATCATGTATGTATGCATCTAATCATCCATCCATCCGCCAAATCATCTATCCATCCATCCATCCATCTAATCATCCATCCATCTAATCATCCATCCATCTAATCATCCATCCATCTAATCATCCATCCATATAATCATCCATCCATCTAATCATCCATCCATATAATCATCCATCCATCTAATCATCCATCCATATAATCATCCATCCATATAATCATCCATCCATATAATCATCCATCCATATAATCATCCATCCATATAATCATCCATCCATATAATCATCCATCCATCCGCCAAATCATCTATCCATCCATCCATCTAATCATCCATCCATCCGCCACATCATCTATCCATCCATCCATCTAATCATCCATCCATCTAATCATCCATCCATCTAATCCTCCATCTAATCATCCATCCATCTAATCCTCCATCCATCTAATCATCCATCCATCTAATCATCCATCCATCTAATCATCCATCCATCTAATCATCCATCCATCTAATCATCCATCCATTTAATCATCCATCCATCCATCTAATCCTCCATACATCTAATCATCCATCCATCTAATCATCCATCCATCTAATCCTCCATCCATCTAATCATCCATCTAATCATCCATCCATCTAATCGTCCATCCATCTGTCTAATTATCCATCCATCTAATCATCCATCCATCTATCTATCTATCCATCCATCCATCCATCCATCCATCGGTTCTGGTCAGAAAACATCTACCACCTGTTCTGGCAGCATACACTGACCTACATGATGATAGGCAGGTGGTTTTAATGTTATGGCTGATCTATCTGTGTATTAAAGAAGGCTTTTGTTACTTTTCACGTTTTTTTTCTACATATAATAGAACCAACATCTTTGCTCTTATATATCTTAACTTGTTTCTCATTATATTTGAATTTTTATTTTCTCCTTCATCTGCATATATTTAAAATGTTCTATTCTCAAAACTTTTCTCCGCAGGAGGTTGAATATGCGTCCGACTTAGAACAGAATATCCCTGCGTCATAAGAACCGCACGGAAGAATCGAACAAACCAGCAGTTTAGAAAAGCCTCCGAATAATCAAAGATTTCCTCTCCTCTGCTTTCACAGACTATTGCAACGGCCCACTGGTCTCCGCTTTGCCCCACTCATCCTTTCAGAGCTCCTCGCAGTCCTCAGTCAATTATGCTGCCTACAACGCCAAGCTCAACAGAAGAGACGGTGAGTAGGAGAGAGAGGACAACCTCTCGTGGGTTTAATACTTCTACAGCCTTTAGATAATCACCATCTTTAAATCACAGAGAGATCAGAGCATCGAACCGTCAGGGGGCGCCGCTTCCTCTCGCTCGCAGGAAGTGACAAAGATAGGCTGACTTCAGGGGAGGGGTCATCAAAGAGCCGAGAAGGTGGTTTCTTGTCATCACTAGGAGACTGAATGTATTGCCTCTGAGCCGACCCGAGGAGATCTCTCCTCTAAATAATATATTTTGTTCTTGTAGTTACTTATTTCACCCACTAGGGGGAGTTTTCATTTATTTTTATTTTTTTTATTCAAACTAACTTCCTAAATGTCGGTCCAATTTAGTCCAAATTTAGTGCATATAAATCAACTCAAGAGATCTATCCGCCAAATTTGTTTCATTCTAATAATTCGTATTTTAGACACTAGGGGGAGCTTTTTCTTTTTTATAGCAAAAAAACAGTTTTTCCAACATAATTTCCGAACTTTTAGTCCGAAGTATTCCAAATTTGGTGGATATGAATCGACCCGCGGAGATCTATCTTTTACATATATCTATGAATTAAATATATCTTTTTTAAATACTCTTGTAGTTCTTTTTTTACTCACCAGGGGGCAAACACTCCCTGGGATATAATTTCCTAACCGTTAATCCGATTTAGTCCAAATTTGGCACGTATGAATCAACTGAAGAGATCTATCTTTTAAACTTACTTCAATCAATTATTTCAATAATTCATATTTAGGTCAGTAGGGGGAGCTTTTTTGCAAAAAAACTGTTTTTCCAACTTAACTTCTTAAGTGTCAGATTTTGTCCAGATTTGTTGGAAAATGAATCGCGATCTAACTTGTTTATATCATATTCCTCTATATATATATATAGTCCAGGTTTTACTCACTAGGGGGAGAAAGGAGGATGTACCCCTGCTGTCGGGGCTGAGGGCGTAGGACAAGTTTGATCACATGGTTGGGTTGTTTTACGTAACCTGACGTCATAATCATGGCGTCTTTTCTCAAAACCACAGAAGCAACGTTTTCAGCAGAACATTTCAGAGGCACTCAGTCGTTAAAGGGCAAGATGAAAAAAAACACAGATTAATTTCATTTGATTCTAAATGTTCAGTCACACGGCAAACGGTCTTTTCATTAACAAGGATACGACTCTAAGGCTCATGGGTAGAAGGAGGGCGCCGCTGATTAAACAGCGTTCAACGCGAACGCCTCCCACGAGCCGCGGACGTATGGGTCACATGGATGCAATCAGAAGCTAATTACAGCTGCAGTCCGTGTAGAAACGCCGTGACAGACAATTAGTCAGGCTGTTATTAAAGGTGCAGTCTGTAAAATTAACGGGTAACTCAGAACAAAAAGGAATATAACATTCATAGCCATTTTTATTTCTTTGTATAATCAGCTGGTTAAATACATATTATGTGAACACTAGTTTGGATAAAAGAAGTCTTTCAGTTCGTTTCTTTTCCAGAGCATGCATGAAGCTCACCTGGAATCTTTCAACAATAATCCTCTGTGTTCGCTTTGGAACTCTTGCAATCCAAACCCGGCAGCGACAACAGTCCACTGCTAATGGGACTGATGGATGTTTGGTTCTCCTTCAGGAGCAGGAGGTTGGTCTCCCATGGTGACCGACCAGGAGCCCTGGCTCCAGGTGGACCTCAAGGAGCAGATGGAGGTAACGGCTGTGGCCACACAGGGACGGTACGATAGCTGGGATTGGGTGAGCAGCTACCTGCTGCTCTACAGCGACACCGGCAGGGTGTGGAAACAGTACCGGCAGGAGGACGGCGTCGGGGTGAGTCATCAACATTCATTTGATCCGCTTTTCGTGGGACTCTGGATTCATGTTTGATTGTCCGCCTTCTGTTTACACGTGAATCCAGGCAGAGTCAATGTTACTGCGAGAGTTTTGTTTGTTCAGCGTTTCCAGCTGGTTGGACTCTAAAGGAGCGGAGTGGGCCGCGGAGGCAGGACTTTGGGGATCCAGGTCGGCCATCTTTGGTTTTAGATGGATTACATTAATAAATTACTCTTGTTGGGAGGCTTTTATTGCACTTCACCTGTCTCTCCTCCTCTGGAGAAACGACAGTGAAGCGTGAACGTCAGCCAGACGCTGTAAAGACTCTCCCTGAACTGAAATGAAACAAGAGCTCATAAATCAGGTAAACAACATGTTGAGAATCAGCTCCCTGAAATTTGTCAGAAAAGTGACCTCCTCTCGCTGTCAGAGAACGCAGAACCATCAGATGGATTTACTGTTGCTATAATATCAGAGTGGAAGCATGTTAAGTGTGTGTTTGCAGTAATGGGCTCCGAGGGTGATGTGATGGAGGAGGGGCAACATCGTAAAGGACAAATAAATGATAGATAAAGCAGCGCAGACGGAGAGGACAGAACCTAGCGGTGATTTTAAATCAAATATACTGCAAAAGAATCTATTGGACGGAGACTAAATGTTCTGTCAGCGGTGGATAAGTCTGGTGTTCTGTTCGGTTGTCCAAACTGTCAGATTCTGATCCAGGTTCTGAATATATTTTACTATTGGATGTTGTAAAGTCTCATCTGTGAATTGCATAATGACCATCATTGTATTTTTTCAGACTTTTCATTATCTTTAGTCTAACTGAATCTTTTTCTTGTCCTTGTTTTTAAGGAGTGCTGGTAAAATATTATGAAATAACTAGTCATGAATATTTTATATATATATTAACTCCCCCTCAGGCAATTATGGTAGCAAGTATCATATTTATTTATCTCAGGTACCTTAATATTTAAAAAAAACATTTCAGACACTTTTATGTGAGTCCTGGCAACATCCTTATGATGTCACCTTTCATATGAGTCATGGCACCATCCTCATGATGTCACCCTTCATATGAGTCCTTGAACCATACTTACTATGTCACCTTTCATGTGAGTCCTACAACCATCCTTACTATGTCACCTTTCATGTGAGTCCTTTAACCATCCTCATGAGGTCACCTTTCATATGAGTCATGGCACCATCCTCATGAGGTCACCTTTCATATGAGTCATGGCACCATCCTTATGATGTCACCTTTCATATGAGTCATGGCACCATCCTCATGATGTCACCCTTCATATGAGTCCTTGAACCATCCTCATGAGGTCACCTTTCATATGAGTCATGGCACCATCCTTATGATGTCACCTTTCATATGAGTCATGGCACCATCCGTATGATGTCACCTTTCATATGAGTCCTGGAACCGTCCTTACTATGTCACTTTTCATGTGAGTCCTTTAACCATCCTTATGATTACACTTTACATATAAGTCCTGGCATCATCCTTATTATGTCAGGAGCGACCATGTGTGGACACATATGTTCTTCCTGGTTCTGTCTGAAGACACGGCGGCGCTGACATACTTTGGAGGGAAATGCAAATGGAATTGTCTGATTTATAGTCTTATAATGATATGATAATATGATAATGTAAGAATATTGCCTCCTAAGCTGATGTGAGGGAAAACATTTGAGTTTCTATGCAACTTTGTGGGAGATGTTTACAGCTGGAGTCAGATACCTGAATGTTTCCTCTCCGTTACCTGAGATAACGTCTCTTTGTCGTACTCTTATCTCCAGTGGACGGCGTATTGATGGGGTTGCAGGTCAGACGGAGAAAACACGTCCTCTCCCCTTCTTTTCTGACGCATCTCAAGGTGCGAGGAGCGCCTGGTGTCAACACGATCGTTAGAGGTTGTTTTTTCTGTACTCAATATAATGTCACAGCTTGTTAAATCTGCTTGTACCGGAACTCAAGGTCCAAGAAAATCACCTCCTGTTGGCGCATGCCATTTATTCTTAACTATGTTTGCCCAGTTAAGTCACGGCGGCTTTTTCTCGGGTTGGCGGTCCAGTTGGCAGAGAGTGGAAGTGCCAATAAATGCAAATTCCTTCTTTTTGAAGGAAATTAAAAGAGCTCATAAAGCTTGTGGGTTCAACATTATGCTCCGAGTCAAGCGCTGCTTTCGGTCTTTTGCCTCCATCTCTTTAAAGATGCATGATCTGCTGGAATTTAAGTATTAAAGGTGAAGAAATATTTCAGAGTCTGAATAAAAGCAAAGATGTGTTCATCTCAGGCTGATGCACAAATGTACCTGGTAAAACACCACTTAGCCTTTTTCTTTTTTTACAACAGGCAATCCGCAGACAAGGGTTTTTTAGATGAGCAGCCATTAGTAAAGTATGTGGATGATGTGAACAACTATTAATTACAATTACAAACTAAATCTAAATCTGCTGACGTCTCCAACAAACGAGTGTCTCTCAAATAATCTGTAGCCGCTCGTCTCCAGCACCTTCCACTTCAGCATCTCTGTTCAGCCCACTGAGCCCCCAACTTCCCCCGTAAAGGAACATCAAAGGAATGAAAGGATCGGGCCGGAATGATTTTCTCGGGATCAAGTTGAGCTTTGTCACGTCAGGGATAGCCGAAGTCAGGTTTAGTCAGGGTAGCCAATCCGACGCGATGCTTTCAAGATATCCATGTGAAAACCCAACGTAACTAGAGGCCCACGCGGTTTAAGAGCAGTCTTGGAACATCGCATGAGGTTGAGATGTTTTCATCTCGTATGTCTAAGAGATTAAAATGTCCATCCAAACAAGCAGCATGACTCACTCTGTTGGTCCAGGCTCGGTTCTCCACGGATGACATGAGATTCTGTCTGAGACGGCTTTTCCTCAAGTGTTCTCTGTTTGATTGACTCGTTGAAATGTCACCATAAACCGCCAATCACTGCAAATTGTCTAACGAAGCTCAGAGCCGGGCGGCCTGACGAAGGCTTTCCACCTGGACCTCCCCGAAAGGTTCCACATCCGTCTGGCATTTTAACAAGTGAAGCTCAAAGGTAACGGCTCAATGCCAGAAACTGAACTCTGGGGGATAATGAGGCGGCGGCGGTGGCGGCAGCTGCTGCTGATATAGCTGGCTCTCGCCGACTGGGAACGGATTCACCACCAAACCAGCTCCCAGGAAAAATGAGCTCCTTAATAAACAGGGAGAGTTGGACAGTACGTCTGGCATTTAGCTGTTTATTCAATAATACATGCAGATTGAATGGACCTAGTGGATTTTTCACAACCGCGGCGGTAAAGCAACATTTGAATCACGGATATACATCAATCAGCCATAACATTATAACCACCTGCCTAATACTTTCCAACCAGTTGAGCCTTTGGCACCCGTGAGCAAAAGGGTGTTTCAAATCATATTTAAGTTTTTGAAATATTGTAAAACATGAATATAATTTTCTCTTTCGGGGCACATAAAAAAAAAAACACAGTCTCTGAATTTGTCTTCCTGCAGAAAAAGCTGTTTTTTTCCCCCTATTACCTCATTAACAGCATCGATGATACTGTTTTCCTGTAAACAGCCTGTTACCTGGGAAACAACACGAGGGACCTCATGTGAATGGAACAGAGTTTTTTTCTGTGGAAAGATTCAAGCAACAGATTCAGATTGCCTTCATCATGTTTTATTTAAATATATAATTAATCTGTGAATGAATCGACTCACTCAGATTTCAACGCTTATTTGTTCTATTGTTCTGCTAATCATGGAACTACCAAGGTCTGAAACATGTTTGCTAAGAAGTTAAATTCGTCTTTTCTCCATTCCACGGTTGGAGTCTACGGTTGGTCAAATGATTGATATATTGACACCTTAAACTTGCCGTTGATCAGAATGTCACACAACAACAAGCTCGGAGGTTAAAGGTCAGTCACTAGAGGGTTGATGTAGACGGCATGCTGTTCAGCAGCATAATGTTTGGCATTAAAGGCTACATTTTGGTAGGAAGGTGTAGACAGGAAGTATGGAAGTGTTCAAAAAAACCCTGGTGATAATGCGTAATAGTGATAAATCTAAACTAATACTTGACTGTACTCAGAACTAACTTTTCTAAACAAAATCTGTAATGGAGCTCAACTCCACAAGAACCTGACGCCCACTCCCGGCTGGAGATGGCGATAACATGTAATCGTCATTGTCACCGGCGCCTTAGCCACCATCGCTGATTGGTCACGTTATTGCGATAACTTGAAAACGATGTTTTGGAAAAACATAGATGTTGTTTTTTTAACATGACTTTCTAACCGTTGGTCCGATTTGGTCCAAACTTGGAGTGTAAGAACCAGCGGGAGGAGATTTGTAATGTATACGTCATAATTGACTCTACTCATTCATATTTTAATCACTAGGAGCTTTTTTGTGGACTTGAATCCACATTTAATCAGAGATGTACAATCAGGGGGATTGATTGTACAACACAGGGGATTTGGGGGGTTTTGTGGACCCTCGCTGATGCCGTGGATGAGGTTGTAGGCCTTGTTTACTGCTGTTTTCTGTTTTGTTGTTGTCTTCCTGCTGCACAACAACTGGCCCCCTCGGAAAATAATAAAGTTTGATAATTGTTGACCAGAGTATTTATCTTGCCCAGCCCAGGACCCTCCTCTTCCTCAGGTGTGGTAGATATTTCCTACAGAACCGGACTGGTGGATCTGACGGAGTTGATCCTGATGAGGAGATGTCTGGTTGACAGGCGGGTGAACAGGGATTCCCGGAGGATTTTCCCTCGTGGCGAGGTCACACTCTCCCATCTTTGTCTTCCTGCGGCTGTTTAACTGGCCAATAACCTCGTCGTAGGTTCTGCAGCGCCTCGGTTTGCCGGCAGCGAGATAAATCCCCCAGTGAGCTGATTAAAATAAACGTATGAACCTCGGCCGTAAGCAGCGGAAAGGAAAAAACGGAGTCGGGGGAGCCCATCGCTGGAGAGGAAGAGTAAAGAGTCTTAATGAATGAGGAGAAAGATTGTTTCATGGTGACAGAAACATAAATAGAAATAATGAAGTCACGGCGGGGTTCCGACTTCTTATGTGGTTAAGGACCGAGCTGGAAAATCTCGGCTGACCCTCGGGCCTTTATTGCGTAAGATTTTCCAATCCCCCGGTCGGAACACACGGGATATTGTCTTCGACTTTTTCCGAAGCGCAGGGGAGAAAAAGAGCGTCACAGCTTTGTGCGGCCCCAGCGGTACGCCTGTTGGGATGTCGCTCCCGGATGCTAATGACCGACACTGACGCGTCTGACGGTTGATGGTAACAGAGTGATGGCGCCGCCGCCGCTGTAGTCAGAGTTAATTTGGTTCACTTGAGTTTCCAGATGATCATCTGGGAGTCAAGTGGGAGCGCGGTCATAATCATGACGAAACGAAGGAGCCGACTGTGTCGCAGATGTAACTCAGACACCAGACGTACAGCAAAATTAAATCTGCTCCGACTCTAAGCAGGAAACGATGAAGAGGGATGCGTCTGGTTCACCATTTTGCTGTTCGCACAGGGTGAAGTGGGCGTGGCCTCCACTGTATGATATTTATATCCCTGAATAGTCTGGGGTATTATGGTCACGTCATGTCCTTTACAGAACCACCGTGTTAACGCGATAACAAATTATTTCATGGATCGTTTTCAAATCACAGTTTTTGGGCCGTATTTATTCAACTGTTGGTCCAGTTTAGTCCAAATGTGACGCATTGGAATTCCTCATATATTGTGTTTTACTCTAGTAGTTCATGTTTTTTTTGGGGGGGGAGGCGTGTTCTTTATGAAAAACACTGTTTTTCAGACAAACTTTTTTCAGACTTTTTTGTAAACCTTTCATCCAATTGTGTCAAAATGTCACTAAATTCACCTCATCAGGCGCTCTGAGTGTGCTGTGGTGAACTGATGTATTGCTTCTGTATTACATGTGTTTTATTTCGCGTTGTTTCTGTGTATGTGAATACTATGATGATGTACGGTCTTAAACATCGTCTTCATGCCTCGATGGTGAAACTGAACGCAGTTTTGTTAATTGTGGGCGACTAAGTTTTCATATTTTTATTCAAATATGGATCAACTCCAGGAAATCTGTCTTGTACCTGTATTTCTAATCTAACTAGTTACCTGTATTTATCTTCATCATTGAGTCACTGTGGGATCTGATCCTAGAACAGACTGCTGACTTCATAGAAACAGTTAGGTTGAGTCATTATGGACTGTTGGAGGTTCTTAAATAGTCACATTTAATCTGAGGAGGTCAATCAGCAGGATTGCTGGTACAACCCTGGGGATTTGGGGGCTTTCCAGGGATATGCCGCTGCTGTCAGGAAGGACAGCCTGGGACTGGTTCACTCTGTGGACAAACCAAAGTAAACACAGCTGCTGCATGGTGTTTATTCTGAAATCACAGATCCCTCTGAAAATCAAACATTGCCGTGTCTGAGTTCACAACATTATCTGGAGGCGGAGACAGACAGCATCGATAAGCCCCGCCTCCACGTCTGTGTTAAAAGATAGTTGATGAACGATGATGTTCATTTTTGACGGATAGTCTTTACTAACTGTTTCTCTGTTAAACATAAGCACACGCGTATATATGCAAACACACACACAATTTCACATACGAACGCACACACACACCTGAGCACAAACACCATCTCGCTCCACCGCTTTCTCTTCTTCCATCCTGACCTCGTGGTTTATCCTCGCAGAGATGTTTCATGAAGTTAATCAAAATAATAAAACCATCTCAGGAGAACCTGTTCTCCGGTCAGGAGACGTGTTTCGGAACTAATGGGGCCGACGGCGCCCACAAACCGGGAGCGCGTAGAGAAGCCGCCATTAAACGGCCACATCACAGCGCCATCACGCACTTGTCCTCTTTCATCAGGCGTGTCATTAAAGGCTGCTGGGAACGGCTTCCTTCCTGTCCTTCCTGCCATTCGCCGCGTTGTTGGCGTAAACGGCGTGATTTGTGCCTCAGCACCATAAACTACGGAGAATAATGTGAGCTGACGGATGCTCCTCTGCCGCTAAATGATGGATCTCCACAGCCGTCGTGTCTCACACTCACAGCTCGGACTTTTGAGGTCTCGACTCTGGCAGATCCCTGATGGTTCTGCTCTGGTATCTTGAACCAAGATGTTAGCAGCAGATCCTTCAAGCCTTAAGGAAGTTTAAAGGCGGAGCCTCCACGGATCGGACTTGTTAGTCCAACCCGTCTGACAGAAGCTCGATTGGTCTGCAGCAACGTTTAAGTAGGAGCTATGTGGCAAAGGAACATCCTCATGGATGGTAGGACCCAATGTTTCCCAGCAGAACATGGTCCGAAGCATCACATTGCCTCCACCATCTTGTCATCTTCCCACAATGCATCCTGGTGCCATCACTGCCCTGGATGAGGGAGGGACACAGCTGTCCACATGATCTATGGTCCAGTTCTGATGATGGTGAGCCGATTGTACTCACCTTTGTTGGCAGACACAGGTCAGACTGATGTGTGTTCTGACACCCTTCTATCAGAACCTGGATAAACTCTTTCAGCAATTGGTTCCTAAAGTAGCTCCTCTGTTGGATCAGAAAACTCAGACTAGCCATCACTCCCCAGGTGCATCAAAGAGCCACAGGCTCCCATGATCCTTTTGCTAGTTCACCGGTTGTCCCTCCTGACACCATGTTGGTCGGTACCGACAGCCACCAAGACCCGGTGAATGTTCCTCTGGGACTTCCAAGGTTTCCTTGGGGTAAAGTGAGGCGGTTTTGGGCTTTCGAACTAGAGAAAACTTTGACTGTTACGACCAGACCTGATGTCACTTCCTCTGGCTTGTTTTCTGGCGTCCAGGTCCATTTCTGCCCCGCCCCCTAGTCTGACAGCCAATCAAATTATCCAACGGAGGAAAAAAGTGGAGTTCTGAGGATGCTCTGACCCAGTTGTCAGGACAGTTTTCCTCTCGATGCCTAAATCATCCCACCTTCAGACGGGTACCAGTAAAAGAACGCGATCCATGTCATTTTGACTCCACCCATTAGACTTTATAATGTTGTGACCGATTATTTCTTTCTTGATCCGGTAACTGTGTCCTTCTGTCAAACGGCCGGAGGTTTTTAAACGCGACACAAAATCGAAACCACAGCCACAAATCCTGACAAACAAGCCATTAATTATAAATCCATACAATGTTTTTAACAATTTATACTCAGAACATGACATCATTTCTCGGCCCTCCGGCGCCGCCGCCGTTGTGCCGAGAATTAGCACAAGTTTATGAGCAATGAATATTTACAAGGGATATTTTTATTTTTGCAAACTTTAATTTGGATCTGTTGCTTCTGCCGTCATAAATATTTTATAGGAATATGTTACAAAGTAAGACATAACAGCTGCTGAAGTCTGCGGAGCGATCAAACAGCCTCCCGCCGCAGTGCGCCGCAGACAAAACCAGGAGAATAACAAGGTCACGGCTGGAGCCACGTATGACAGGCGCCGTGTTTTCAGCAGCCAGCTTTCTGTTAAAACACCACAAACTAAATTGGATGATTTAGCTGAAAGCGTTTGCAGAGCTGGAGCCGTTTAAAGAAGGTGTTTGTTGTTGTTTTGTTCCGAGGACGGCGTGTTTTCAGCGTGTGCAGGTTCTGAGGTGAAAGCGTTTGCTCCGGTCCGAACGCGTGAGCCCCGGTGCCGGTTCTTCGTGCCTCCCGTGCAGACGTGAATTATTCTGCATGTGTAAATAAGCCTGGCGTCTCTTCGCATTTACATGCAGCCACCGGGCTCGGTGCGGTAAGTGCCTGGAAATAGAAAAGCAGCGGCATAAATCACAATAACGGCGTCGTCGGTCGGACGCTCGGCTTGATTATCTACCGGGAGGCAGAATCCTGCACTGTAAAAAAACTGTCCCCACAATGGAGACTTGGTCCAAATAGTAAAACGAATAAATGCAGAAACAGTTAATAACTTTTTTTATAGTCAGAAAAAAAATTTGCCGAATTTTATGAAGCGAAAATACAAACTTTTAGTTAAATTAATGTTAGTAAGAATTTATTACCGAAACTGAAATAATGTTATTTTCAAGATTAAAAAAAATCTATATATATATATATATATATATATATAAATATATATATATTTATATATATATTTATATTTATATATATATATGTGTGTGTGTGTTCCCTATGTGGCGGCGGCGGCGTCATCAGGCAGAGCGATTGCTCTTATCTGGGCGAGCTGGACCCTGGAGCGGCCCGGTGGATGATCTACGCTGCTGCTCCTTCAGAGTATGAGTACTTATTGATCTGATGTGTCACCTGCCTCCCATCGGTTATGAAGAAGCAGTCACTTGAGACGGGAGGCGGTTTGTCTCCGTTTCGGCCTCCATCTCTCTTTGTTTATGTCTCGCTGGCTTCGTCTGATGTGAAGAGGAGGAGGAGGAGGAGAGGAGAAGGAGGAGGTGAATGACTTTGCCATTCTACTCTGAGGTTTTAGTCTTTAGGTCCACACGCTGAGAGAACACAGCATCGCGGTGCCGATTTCATCCGCCGGCCGGTGGTTCCTCCCCTCACGCCGGCTCCTCCCCTCATGCCGGCTCCTCCCCTCACGACCCGTTTGAACAGCTACCCTCATATTTCTACACCAGTGAACGATTCTTATCACCTGGTGTCAAAGAGTGTGTTCAAGCGTCGGAACAAGACGCCGCCCTTGGCTTTGCCTCGTCAGCACATTGTCGTTATCTGTGCCGCTTTCTTTTTTACTGCTTGTGTTTCCAGTGTTCAGCTAAAAAAAAAAAAAGATGGCGGCTCACTGAGGTCGTCTGTCGTCTCAGAGGAGCTGCTCTACATCACCATTCAACGCTGTAGAAAAATCACATTTCATGTACGGTAAAATACCGGCGGCTGTGGTTAACAGAGGTTAACGGTAAAAAAAAAAAGGTTGAAAAGACATTTCGGTAAATAACCAGGAAATTACAGTTACACTGTAAAAACCTCTTTACAAGAAGATGAAATAAAATGACAGAAAATTTATAAAATAAAGTGAAATCTACAGTATTTCACAATTATGCACCGTATTTTGAATGTTTTGCTTCTGTACGAATGATGGGATGTTTTTGCTAAACGTTTTTTCACTGGAAGTTTTTTACAGTGTATGGCGGCAACATTTGTAATTCGCACAGCATTTTTTTTTCATACTGTATATTAGTCTGAGTTTAGTTGTAATTTACTGTTGTTTTATGTAAATGATACAAACCAACGGTAACAAGTTTAGGTTTTAAATGATGTTGTTTTACAGTGAAATTCTTCTTCTCTCCTGCAGATGTGTTTCGGGAACATGAATTCTGAGGGTGTCGTCCAGAACAAGTTGTCCCACCCGGTGAGAACGCGCTTCCTGCGCTTCGTCCCCCGTGACTGGAACCCCAGTGGGTGGATGGGCCTGAGGGTGGAGGTTTACGGCTGCTCCTACAGTGAGTAATACCTGAGGGTGGAGGTTTACGGCTGCTCCTACAGTGAGTGATATCTGAGGGTGGAGGTTTACGGCTGCTCCTACAGTGAGTGATATCTGAGGGTGGAGGTTTACGGCTGCTCCTACAGTGAGTAATACCTGAGGGTGGAGGTTAACGGCTGCTCCTACAGTGAGTAATACCTGAGGGTGGAGGTTTACGGCTGCTCCTACAGTGAGTAATACCTGAGGGTGGAGGTTTACGGCTGCTCCTACAGTGAGTAATACCTGAGGGTGGAGGTTTACGGCTGCTCCTACAGTGAGTGATACCTGAAGAAGGAAGTTCAGAGCTGTTGCAACACTGAATGATATATAAGGGTGGAGGTTAAAGGGATGCTCCTTTATGAGTAATACCTGAGGGTGGAGTTTTAGGGGTGCCCCTACAGTGAGTAATACCTGAGGGTGGAGGTTAAGAGCTGCTCCTACAGTGAGTAATACCTGAGGGTGGAGGTTTACGGCTGCTCCTACAGTGAGTAATACCTGAGGGTGGAGGTTTACGGCTGCTCCTACAGTGAGTAATACCTGAGGGTGGAGGTTAAAAGCTGCTCCTACAGTGAGTAATACCTGAGGGTGGAGGTTTACAGCTGCTCCTACAGTGAGTAATACCTGAGGGTGGAGGTTTACGGCTGCTCCTACATTGAGTGATACCTGAGGGTGGAGGTTAAGAGCTGTTGCAACACTGAAGGATATATAAGGGTGGAGGTTTAGGGATGCTCCTTTATGAGGGTGGAGGTTTAGGGCTGATCAGATGGTAGGGTCACCGCCCAGAAGGATTGCTTCGTTTGTTCCCGCGGCGCCTCAGCGCGGCTCCTGATGGCGAGTAAATGAGCGCCGTTTCTGCTTCACCTGATTTAAACGTTCCTTTGATATTCAGACAGGCAGATAAAAAAGTTAGGCGGCGAGTCGTGAAACATCAGAACCGGACCGGAGGAGATCCGACGAGCGTGAGGCGAGTTCTGCCGCAGTTACCGTCTGCATCACGGAGAAGGCTGACGTGTGAGTTAAAGGTGCAGTCCGTAAATGTAGAACTTTTTACTCTTCAAATATAATATACAGAAGAGTGTTTGAGTCAGTGAGGTCAGAGCGAGTCCTTCACGGCTCCAGAGGGGGCGTGTCCTCGTACACGGAGGGCGCCGTGCTGAGCCGCCATGTTTGTACAGGAACCTCAAACGGACAAACAGAACTCTGAATCTAGAACCGGATTTTTTTTTTTGGTTGATGTGGAAGAAAGACGATGATGATGATGATGATGATGATGATGATGATGATGATGGATCATCAATGTAACATTTAAAGTAACACAAAGTACTTTACACTATAAAAGTAAAACAGTTACAGAATGAAACTATAAAAACTGAACTGAAAAGTAGCTGCAGGCCCTTAAAGCAGTAAATATATATAAGATATATATAAATATTTTATAGAAACAGACAAAAAAGTAAACTGTAAAAAAGAAGAATTGTTTATGGACTCTTTACAGTAAATAATTACATCCCCGAAAACAGGAACTTTTAAAAAAACTTATTTTTTCCCATTTCAGATGGATGGATGAATAGATGGATGAATAGATGGATGGATGAATAGATGGATGGCAGGATGGATGGATGAATAGATGGATGGATGAATAGATGGATGAATAGATGGATGAATAGATGGATGAATAGATGGATGGATGGATGGATTAATAGATGGATGGATGAATAGATGGATGGCAGGATGGATGGATTAATAGATGGATGGATGAATAGATGGATGGATGAATAGATGGATGAATAGATGGATGGATAAATAGATGGATGGATGAATAGATGGATGGCAGGATGGATGGATGAATAGATGGATGGATGAATAGATGGATGGATGAATAGATGGATGAATAGATGGATGGATAAATAGATGGATGGATGGATGAATAGATGGATGAATAGATGGATGGATAAATAGATGGATGGATGGATGGATGAATAGATGGATGGATAAATAGATGGATGGATGAATAGATGGATGAATAGATGGATGGATAAATAGATGGATGGATGGATGAATAGATGGATGAATAGATGGATGGATAAATGGATGGATGAATAGATGGATGAATAGATGGATGGATAAATAGATGGATGGATGAATAGATGGATGGATGAATAGATGGATGAATAGATGGATGGATAAATAGATGGATGGATGGATGAATAGATGGATGAATAGATGGATGGATAAATGGATGGATGGATGGATGAGTAGATGGATGAATAGATGGATGGATAAATAGATGGATGGATGAATAGATGGATGAATAGATGGATGGATAAATAGATGGATGGATGGATGAATAGATGGATGAATAGATGGATGGATAAATGGATGGATGAATAGATGGATGAATAGATGGATGGATAAATAGATGGATGGATGAATAGATGGATGAATAGATGGATGAATAGATGGATGGATAAATAGATGGATGGATGAATAGATGGATGAATAGATAGATGGATGAATAGATGGATGGATGGATGAATAGATGGATGGATGGATGAATAGATGGATGGCAGGATGGATGGATGAATAGATGGATGAATTGATAGATGGATGAATAGATGGATGGATGGATGGATGAATAGATGGATGGATGGATGAATAGATGGATGGATGAATAGATGGATGAATAGATGGATGGATAAATAGATGAATGGATGGATGGATGAATAGATGGATGGATGAATAGATGGATGAATAGAGGGATGGATAAATAGATGAATGGATGGATGGATGAATAGATGGATGAATAGATGGATGAATAGATGGATGGATAAATAGATGAATGGATGGATGGATGAATAGATGGATGAATAGATGGATTGTTTTTGCTTTTTTCAGGAAACATGAATTGTTTGAACTCTTTGTACTTTATAACAAACTTATGAAAATAACTAATATATATAATATATAAAATATTTGTTTGTGTTTTCCTTTTGACTCGTCTGGATTCTAAAACTCGACTTATTGTAGAAACTCCTTTGCGACGCTGCAGCTTGAGTTTAGAAGAAGCTGTTGGATCTGATCAGTCGTTGAGTGAGTGCTGCTGGAGAGAGAGGGCTGGTGGGTAAGAGGAGGCGGGGCCAGTAGGAACAGGAATGATGGCGTATAGGTCGTTAGATGAAGATACCGTTAAGTAGCTGATAAACGAAGACGAGGCAGCCAATTAATGCTCAATTCATTATCCAGTTTTCTTGTTTGTCTTTTCCATCATGACTTAATTATCCTCGCGTCTCTCTGAGCTGAATCGCTCGTTATCCGCGGCTGACGTGCGTTCGGTAAGGCGGAGCGGATCCGTGAGAGTTCCATCACCGATGCTTCACCCTGCAGCTTGACAGCAGAAGGTGTCACATAACGAAGACTTTTTTCTTTCTATCTGAAGTCAGCCTCGTCGAGTAGGACAACAAACGACGTCTGGCCCAATTATTGTATCATCACCTCCATGAGAAGATGGGAATATTATGAAATCTTCATCGCCAAATCCACAGATGATGATAATAATAATAATAATAATAACTATAATAGTAACAATTATAATAATAATTTGGATGATAATAATGACAATAATGATAATTGTTAATTGTAGTGATAATATTTATAATATCAATAATGATTATAATAATAATATTAATAATAATAATAATAATAATAATGATGATGATGATAATTACAATAATAATTTAAAAAAATGGATGGATCACTTTCACAAGTACATAATAAATCATTTAAGATCGTTCAGGTAACGCGGAAACTCCAAACCATTTCATGGTTGGTTGTCTAACTTTGAAGTCCCGCCTCCAGCCGACACACTCCAGCCCTGATTGGCTGTAAATACTAGGAAGGGTTTTATTGTGAAAGCCCAGGTTCTGTTCTCCCTGCGTGAAACCATGTGACTGATTATTCATATTTAACACTTATAAAGGAGGTTATGTAACATCTTTTCACAGCCATAGCTCTTTTCTACTTGAATCATTTCATGTTTTACAGTGTTTGAAATAAGTTCTCCACTCACCGAGGAGAATGACTGGAACGCTAATTAGCTTTGAGGCTCCATGAAAAGTTGTGCGGGCTCAGAAACTTGAGCAGACTTCCCCTCCATCGGCGGCGGCGAGCAGATAACAGCCTGAATTTTCATTCTCCGATACGCCGTTCTTCATTAAAGGCTACACTGCGTATTTAATCCCTGCGTAACGCAGAAACTGGACCTGAGAGAAGAAGCCAGAAAGGAACGGCGTTCAACATTATCTCTGCCGCCCCACCGTAAAATACCAGTAATCACGATTCGGCCTCCCCCACATCGTGCGGCGTCGCTAACGATACGAGCCGCTGAATTAATGCCGTGTGACGCTCTGGGGAATGTGTGGAGTTTTATAACTGCCGCCGCCACGCAGCAGTCAAGTGTGTTAGAGCGGGAAAAAGGAACGCCGCCGCTCACACTTCCATCCCTCTGCTGGTCAGTGTGTTATTACCTGTGTGTGTGTGTGTGTGTGTGTGTGTGTGTGTGTGTGTGTGTGTGTGTGTGTGTGTGTGTGTGTGTGTGTGTGTGTGTGTGTGTGTGTGTGTGTGTGTGTGTGTGAGTGTGTGTGTGTGTGTGTGTGTTTACTTCTAGGTACTGCTGATGGAGGTTCTGTTGTTCTGCTTAGAACAGAACCTCCATCACCTGATGTCAGATGTTTGTTTGAGTGACGTAGTTGAAGGTTCTGACGCGTACGGATTGTTGGGTCAGAGCTGACCTGCTGAGGGCCGACAATCAGAACCGGGTCGGTTTAAAACGATGGTTACCGGAGCGGTGCCTCTGACGGCGGAGAGAGTGACGAGTGATGAGCCGGAGTCGTTGGATGTTGTCGACTCCCTCTGCTGACAGACGCTCCTCTTTCTGTTACTTCATTACCGTTTTAATTATTCGATTGTTTTGATTGCAGCAGAACCGCCTGAATTCATTTCAAATTGAAATCCGTTCCTGCAGCCGGTGGCGGTGCCGCCGGTAAACAAGCGGCCCGTCCGAGCCGATAACGTGGATTGGGTCCGCCGGCTTCATCGGCAGCAGGGAAAGCGTCTCTTCTGGTTTTGTATCGTTCTTCATCCTGCTCTTCTCTTCTCCTCTTCTTCTTCATCCTGTTACAGCCGACGCACACAACTCATTCTCATTCCTCCACGCAGATTAACGGATCAGTTCTCATTCAACCGGAGAAATCCTCCAGAATCATCCGGCATTGGACCAGTGGTGGAGCTGCAAAACAAAAAACATAATAATACCAGAGAATTCAGTTCAAGTTCGTTGGTTAAAGGAGCAGTTTGTAAAATTTAGAGCGCTCTAGTGCTCGTTTCTGATCCTGAGGAGGAGGGACAGTCCAGGTCAGACGTCCTGGAGACAAAGTCAGAGAAGACAGACTGAGATGGTTCTGACCCGTGAAGAGGGGGGATAGTGGTACCTGAAGTCTGACAGAATAAACATCTAAACATGGATCTAAGTAGATCCATGTGGTGGAACCTCGTCACTCGACAGGAATCTGATGACATCATTGTGACATAGATTCTCAGACAGGGAGGAGTGAGCTGAGGTAATAACCTGGAGCTGACAGACTAACAGACATGTAGTTGTCTGTTTCATGTCTGTCGTTTACCCTCCTGCTCTGGTGCTGATTTCCCAAGAATGTTTAATATTTTTTTATTTAATATTGACCCTTTGATGTTCTCACCAGAAAAAAACAAAAACGATGAAAAAGTTTTTTTTTTTTTTAAAGGTTTTACTTAATTTATTCATTTCATATCTGACACTTATCTTACATTTACCATAGAATGGTTAAAAACAGTAAAACAAAACAAAAACAGGCTTATAATATTTCATGAGACGATTCTGTGTTTATAATTATTATTAGACTAGCTAAACATTTTGTGAAAGAATGTTTAAGAAAACTGTTTTGGTTTTGTCACGTAATTCAAAAAGTTATTCTGCTTATCAAACAAGACTTTCTCTTTATTCACGTTTAATGCCTCCTCCTCCTCCTCCTCCTCCTCCTCGGCGGCTTGACCTGTGGTGTGCACCAGGGCTTCGTCCTCGGCCCCTTACACTTTAGCATATGCATGCTGGGTCACATTATACCGATTTAGTTTAGTCAGTTGTTGTTTGTTTGTTTGTTTGTTTGTTTGTTTTGCCTCCACTTCTCCTCTCTCACCTGATCTCCTGTGTCAGAAGGAAAGGCTGACGTTAATGTATTTTTATTTCTTTAACATGTTTAGTAACGTCTTTTAGTCAAATAATTTATTTCATTACAGGAGACAAAAATGAGAAATTAAAGATATTTTATTGTAATTCTTCATAAATGATCATTTAAATTAACCTTTTATGTTTATGCAGAATCTTATCAAATACTGATTTTTACATAATAATAAAACTAGATTTGTACATTCATTCAATTAAATCCATTCAAATGTTTTAATTTATTCAAATTGACTCAAATTTAAAATGAAACCTTCGCACTAGTTTGACTCTTTATATTTATGTCATACAATAAAACCATCTGGAAATGTTTAATTTATGATTTAAATACTCATTTATATTCATATTCAGAAACAGAACCATTCTGTGAGTTTAACCTTCTTATTCTGGGTTTGGGCCCTGATGAGGAGCGCTAACCTCCAGGATGGGACATCTTGGCCCTTCGGTCCGTAATGTTCGGACCTGGGTGTTCTGAACTGACCGGACCTGTTTCTGATGTTCTTCCAGAGTCCTACGTCGCCGACTTTGACGGCAGAAGCTCGTTGCTGTACCGGTTCAACCAGAAGTCCACGTCCACGCTGAAGGACGTGGTCTCGCTGCGGTTCAAGAGCCACCGGGCCGAGGGGGTTCTGCTCCACGGGGAGGGGCAGAGAGGAGATTACATCACGCTGGAGCTCCACCGAGGAAGACTGGACCTCTATCTCAACCTAGGTGCTGATCGGTTGGATCTGATTCTTCCATTCACTCATGAGTTACTGCCCGCCTCCACGGACCATTTAAGGAAATAATTTTAAAAATGCCTTTTTTAATAACTAGCACTTATTTTTTTAATAAATTAAAAAATATGTTTTTCTTACGGAGCCCCTCCGGTGACCTTATTAAGTCCTGACCACATCAACAGATCTTTTTTTTCTTTACTACAATGTCACCAGACGGGTTACGTCATTTTTAAAATTAAAAAAATTTTAAATCTTTCTCAGATTTAAAAAAAAAATAAAATGTTATTCTTTCTAATTTTCAATTTTTATTTTATTATTTATTAATTTTTTAAATGCTTTGATACCACACGAATGATTCTATCACAGCAGTGTAACCGGCGGAGGTCATGTTGTAACGTCCCTAAAATGTAATTAATGTCAAAAACTTCCTAAATGTAAAATTCCCGCCAAATTCATCCATGAGTTTTTTCGTAATCGTAAACAAACAGACAAACAAACGTAAAAAAAAATTACATCCTCTGCCAAAGTCGTGAACCCTAAACTCAAAATAACTGAATAATATTATTGTTCTGCCTCACGACAAGTCCGTAATTAAACATATTTTCTTAAGATGAAGTCAGTTTTTAAAAGAATTCTTTTTCCTCCTCGAGAAAAAGAAAAAAGAGAGATCCCCGAGACAGACGGCTGCTGAAAAAACATTTTTTGCATACTTGTCAACCTTGTAAATAATTATTTGTGCGTTGCCATGGCAATCTATTGTCCAAAAATAACATTTAAACATCAGACCTTCGTCCTCAATCACCATTTTCATCCTTTGAATTCGTCACCTTCATTCTTCTCGCCGTGTTTCTGCAACTCTTTGTTTTTCCACCCGCAGACGACGGCGTGCCGAAGCTCGGCAGCGGCCGCGTCGCCGTCAGCGTGGGCAGCCTGCTGGACGACCAGCACTGGCACTCGGTTCACGTGGAGCGCTTCAACAAGCAGGTGAACCTGACGGTGGACTCCCACGCACGCCACTTCCAAACCTCGGGAGAGGGCCACTCTCTGGAGGTGGACTACGAGGTGAGCTCACGCCGTGATTGGATCACATCGACCCAAGGCCGGATGGCAGGGACGGCCTTTTAACCGTGAGAGCATCGCCTGATGAATTTATCCAGTGAGGTTCAGGTCGCCCGATCGTTACTAACACGATGAGAGGAAGAGAGTAATCAGGCTGAGAGAACCCCCCCCCCCTAAAGGGACATGTGTCTAGATGATGTCATCTCAGAGGACCAACATTCAGACGCTAAAAATGTTGCATAATTAGTATTTATACCGGGACGAGGTTCCTCTCCTCCTCCGACGCTAATTTACGAGTCCAATAATTGATCAACTGAAACCTTTCCTCCAAACAATAAATCACCGGACAGGACAGGGATCGTGGGGGCCGTCTTTCTGCTCAGGCGTACAGCGGGGACGCCATATTGCGTCCCAACCCCGGGCCTGGGCTCGGGTTATGAGAAGTTACCCGATCGGCCGACCTCAGCGCCTTCTTTTCTCACGCCGCCTGTGGGAAGTTGCTACTGAGTTGTACTAGCTACAGAGTCATCACTCTATACAGTCAAACGTAGCTAGCTTACCCACAATCCTCTCTGCTAAATGGGCCAGGCATACCATCTGTGTTCTGATAGACAACCACAAATCCAGATGGGATACGATGTGAAACAACACAAATAAGTATGATAGTTTTTTTAGTTTAAATTTTTTTTAAATTGTACGGTACAGCTTTATTGTCATTCTGCACTTACATTTCCTTTTGCTTCTTTTACATTTAAAAGACAGACTTAATTGACATATTCACATCAGACGATCAGAACCGACCGAACCGCCTGTCCGTCATCGCATGATAAATAATAAACTCCTCAGCATCTTTAGAAGCTAAAATAAAAAAATTATAGTTTTAGACCCAAAACAGAAGCTGGGACATCAAATTAAAAGCAGAGTGATGCTTCCTGTGTGTACTAGACCATCTTTGTGATTCTGTAACATCCTCACGGCTTTCCTCAGTATTCCGTCCAGAACTCTGCCGTCAGCTTCAGGGGTGTCCAGCCTCAGAGTCCACAGAGCTCAGAGGATGGAGTCAGAGAATAATCTGGTTATGTGGAACGGATGAATGGATGAATTATGCATATTTGGCCTGTTGTCAAGGTAATTGACAATCGCTCTTATGCGGCCCGAGCCTCCATCGCCGGTTAGACGCCTGCTTCTCCTGAACTCGTTAATATTCTCTTGGGCTGATGGGAAATTTCCGCAGCGGGATCGAGTTTATCTTTCCAAAGGTCGATTCCTAAAACTTCCACCCTCAGAGATTCAGTTTGTATTTGTAAAACCTGCAGCTGGTGTTGAAATACAACACTAGCTGCTCGGCCAATAGTATGTGGCATTACATCATCATTGAATAATAATAATAATAATAATAACAATGATAATAATAAATAATCTGTTGTGAGTCAGTCACGCCTGTCTCGGCTGATTCACTGGATCGGGAGCTGAAGACGTTTATTTTTAGAATGTTTAATGTGTTTTACTCTGTGAAGCTCCACAAAAACAAAGACGCTGATATCGCCTCTATCATTTCATTACAGACTTCTATATTATTAGTATGACTAGTATAACCGGTACCAACCCGGAAAGTTTCACAGTGTGAACCTGGACTTTCTCACTGTGTATCTGAGTTTGAAGCATTTGCCACGTTGCCATGGTTACGCGTTGGTATGAATAGTATTAGAAATATTAGTGACGGATGGAACTCCTGGAGCAAATTCCAGTTTTCTTTTGTAAAAACTGTTTGAAAATTCAGTCAGTGTTAAACACTCAAAGTTCTCCTTCTTCTCTTCTCCTTTCATTCCAGCTGAGCTTCGGAGGAATCCCACTGCCTGGAAAACCCGGCACCTTTCTGAGGAAGAACTTCCACGGCTGCATGGAAAACCTTTACTACAACGGAATCAACATCATCGACCTGGCGAAGAGACGCAAGCCACAGATTCACAGCGTGGTGAGTGACCCATTCACGTCTTCAGGATTTACGATGTTTTTAATCGGCTCCGTCTCTTCCTGTTGGAAACATTCCGGACCGATACTGAAGCTCTGAGGGAAACTCAGACGTCATTCTTCTCTTAACGGCTCTGTTTGAATAATCCCCCCTTAAATACACAACCTTTTCAAAATCGATGCCCATCATGTCATCGCAGACCCACTTACCAACAACCACAAAAAGCCTTGAGAGGTCGCAAACCTCCGCCGAGGCCCGACAGAACCACAGTCACGGAAAACATCCTGCATATTCCTCCGTGAACGTCTGAGTTACTGCCAGCCTCTAAACCTACCGACATCTCCAACTCCAGCAAACTCTCTGAGATACTGATGTAGCCGCTCGTCTCCTGAGCCTTCCACTTCAGCGTCTCTGTTCAGCCCACTGAGCCCCCCAGCTCCACCACTAAAGGAAAATCAAAATAATTAAAGGAACTCTAGAGACTAAATCCCTGGCTCCATCCACAAAGGAAAATCAAAGGAACATCAAAGGAACATCAAAAGAACATCAAAGGATTCAAGGGAACAAAGGCAGTAATAGTCCGGCTTATCATCTTATTTTATTGCATTTCAAATTCTGCGAAACATGTAACGTCAACGTATTTTCCATAATCCCGCTCACAACCAACCAAACAAACAAACAAACAAACAAACAAGCAGACAGACAGACAGACAGACAGACAGACAGACAGGCAGGCAGGAGTGAAAGGAGACTACGGTGGTTCTGACAGTGAGACACAGAGACAGACGGCGATCAGCTGAGAGACGAGGTGTCCCTGTTTTCATAAATGACCAGACACTTTCGTTCCACATCTCTGCGTGACACCGGCGCCGTCTGAGTCCAAGACTAAAAAAGACGAGGCCTCTCTGTTCCTGGAGAAAAAGGTTCTGCGTGTTCAGAGCGAGCCCATCCTGGAACCGGTTCTGCTTCTTTCCTGCTTTTAAACCCGTGAGACGTGAGGAGCAGAACCTCTCTACCTGTCAGGTTAATGGTTTTAATTATAGGTGTGTTTAAAGAGGGGCGGAGCCACTCCCCGGAGCCTGACCCCGGCTTCCAACAACCATAGGAGAATTCACCCCTGAGATCCTGGTCGGTACCGGCACCTCACAGCACCCGGACCTGATATCACACATGGCTGATTTTTCGATTTGTGATGATGACTGCAGCAGCAGGTGTTTGATCCCTGAGGGGAACGTGAGCCGACCCGCCGTCCAAAGATTCTGCTGAGGAATAAATCTCATCTTCAGGTTCTGAGCTGAACCCAACCAACAACCGGGCTTAATTCAACGGTTTCTCCCGCTGCTCAGGTACTGACTCTGTCTGTTTCCTTCAGCTCCACCGAGAGATCGCAACAAAACAACAATAACAACAATAACAACAATAATAACGATAAAAATATATTTTCTACATCATTATTATGATTATATAACAGTTACAGCAACAGTCAGGATATTAGTAACATCATGACATCATAACATAATGACATAATAACATAATAACATAATGACACAATGAAATAATGACATCATAACACAATAACTTAACCTTTTCCCCCACAATAATGTCTTGTTCCCACCATATAAATAACTTTCTAGCAGAAGATAAACATCTCCTTCCCACATTAGGAATATTGTGTTCCGTAAAGATAATAAAAAAAAAATCTCTTATCTGGGCTCAATAAAAATGTGAATAACGACTTGGTTACATCCTGAGGGGTTCACAGACGTTCCCTCCGTTCACTGATTTGAAACGAAGGACGACAGTTGAGCTTCTCAGGTAAATAATAATCCAAAAATACGAGGAGCGTTTTTACTGGAAAACTTACTTAAGGTGCCAAATCTCAAATTTCCATTTCTAGTAGAAATAGAAACATAATAAATCCCACCCACTGACAGGTAACCATGGTAACCAGGTAATATATCCCACCCACTGACAGGTGACCATGGTAACCAGGTAATATATCCCACCCACTGACAGGTGACCATGGTAACCAGGTAATATATCCCACCCACTGACAGGTGACCATGGTAACCAGGTAATCAATGTTAATCTGACTTCGCCTGTCAGTGGTTATAATGTTATGGCAGATTGTCAGTGGAACCACTGAACTACTGAGATTCTCAGAATCTTTTCCTTTTAAGATGAGAGTCTGAATAATGTCTTAAATAATGAACTAAAATAATGAATGAAAATTAAAGGTCTTGTTTTAATTGTTGACGTGAAATTTGACCTTAAATCGATTCTTCACTTTGTTTTTGTTCGACATCATCATCCTCTGATCCGCCGCTGTCCTTCCTCCTCGCCGTGAGGTTTGTTTCCCCCTACAGCCGATTGGTGACGCCATTCGATTCCTCAGATTTGAGGCGTTCTGGTCCGAACGCTTTAAAACAATCATGACGTCCATCGCGATCGCAGGAACTCCATCATAAAGTCCAGGTCTGTGATTGGATTCATTTGGGTCCTCGGCCTCCAAACAGATCAGCCGGGTCGGCCTCAGAACCGCATCTCCTCGGAGGCGCTGTCCGCGTCTGAACGTCTGATTGCTGCATTAAAAGGCCTTTGCTGACAACTGAGGCGGACGGCGGCAGAGAGGCGGCCGTGATGGGGGCCGTAATGGAATTTCAATGGCGCCGTCTCCCGGCGGTTGATGGGGGGAAATGACACGGAGCGTCAGGGAGCGGTGATTGTTCTGTGATGGCCCGCAGGCGTCAGGATGAATGGGGCTCTGACCTCGGCACCCGCCGCCCGCGATGTGCTTGAATGTACTTAACAGCACCTCTGCTCTGCGCAGAGATAAAGCCAGATGTAAACTGAACTTTTTTCTGGTTCTGGCCGTTCGGCCGTCTGGGTTCAAGGAAGGAAAACATTTCAAGGATTCTTCTCGCATCAGAAGGTTCTTCCACGTCTCAGCTGCCTCTGGAGGCCAGACGGCTTCAGGAACCCAAAGACCTGGACTCCATCAGAGACACGGAGAAAAGATGTTCATTATTTTCTCTCCTCTTTGATTGACGAAGGAAAAGTTAAAGATTTTAGGTAACTGTGAATAGAATTGGACCGGCTCGGTTCTTTCTATTTCTGTGTGGGCCTTATTCTAAGTCAGTACTTCATTACAGCTCATGAAAACATGATTATATGCAAATATTAAGTTTGAAATTATAGTTTCAATATCCACAATCCGACTCACCGGTGTGAAAATGTATTCACCCCCCCGAACGTAACCATGTCTTTTATGCATTTTTTCCACTTTCAAATTATCCTGCGGGCCTGATCGAACCTCCTTGGGGGCCGGTTCCGGCCCGCGGGCCGTATGTTTGACACCCCTGGTCTAGACGGTCCAACGCCAAAACCAAGAACTCCATCAACACCTACTGGGTGGATGGAGGGATGGATGGATGATGGATGGGTGGATGGATTGATGAGGATAGAGGGATGGATGCATGGATGGATGATGGATGGATGGATAAGGAGATGGATGGATGATGAATGGATGGATGGATGATGGATGGGTGGATGATGGATGGATGGATGAGGATAGAGGGAGGGATGGATGATGGATGGATGTTCCTTTAACTGCTGAGTCGTTGTTTTTTTACCCGACCCATTTCCTCTGATTTTACGCGGTACTGATTTCCTCCCTTCAGAATAAGTAACAGCTGATGATTAGAGTTGATGGCGGGCTGAAGATCCATTCTGCTGATGGTTCTTTAACCATCTGCTCTCTTTCTGGGCCCGATGTCTCATTTTCTGAACAGAACGGTATGAATTTCCCATGAGGCCGCTCACCATGAGTGGCGTCTAACGCGGCGTCCTTGGTCTTTGTCGTCCTCCAGGGCAACGTGACCTTCTCGTGTTCTCAGCCCCAGCTGGTGGCCTGCACCTTCCTGAGCGCCAGCAGCAGCTTCCTGTCACTTCCTCCTGCAGCGTCTGCCGCGGAGGATTTCTCCGTCCGCTTCCAGTTCAGGACCTGGAACCCGGACGGGCTGCTGTTCTCCGTGCGTCTGGACCCGGAGCCCCAGAGACTGGAGCTGCAGATCCGGAGCGGCCGGCTCTACCTGACCCTCCACACCTCCAGACGTCAGAAATCAGACGTCTCCGCAGGTGAGTCTCCGACGACGGCAGAGACGCACCTCCTGAAACACGCCGACATCTCACCATCAAACCTCTTTTCTTCATGAAGCATCTGAAGGAACTGAAAGAACAGCAGGTCCAGAGTGGACTAGAGAGAGAGGGAGGGAGGGCGAGAGACACTGAGAGGCTGAGTAAGAGAGAGAGGGAGGGCGAGAGACACTGAGAGCCTGAGTAAGCGAGGGAGGGAGGGTGAGAGACACTGAGGCTGAGTAAGAGAGAGGAGGGCGAGAGACACTGAGAGGCTGAGTAAGAGAGAGAGAGAGGGCGAGAGACACTGAGGCTGAGTAAGAGAGGGAGGGCGAGAGACACTGAGAGGCTGAGTAAGAGAGAGAGAGAGGGAGGGCGAGAGACACTGAGGCTGAGTAAGAGAGGGAGGGCGAGAGACACTATGAGGATTAGTAAGAGAGAGAGAGAGTAAGAGAAAGGGAGAGGGTGGGGGAGGATGAGAGAGAGCGAGAGAATGAGTAAGAGAGAGAAAAGAGTCTCAGATGGAAGTAGAGAGAGAGTGAGAGGGCGAGAGGGCGAGAGAGAGAGAGGGGCATTATAGAAAAAGAAAACCATGTTTTCACGGCACATTTGTTCTAGTTTGATCAAAGCTTCGGCGGAAGATCGGTTTCCTCTTCCAGAGTTTGTTGGTCTGTTTGTCGGGTCACACAGAAGTGAGTGGACGGGTTCTGATGAACGGCGGTGGGAGGAGGGTCGGCCGTGTGACACGGAAGAAAACTCCTGGGTTTCCGCTTTAAGGCCAGAATTTTCTTTTCGCTTAATTTAAAATAGTGAGACGGATTTTATTCCAACTCCGTCTAAAAGGAATAAATGACCAGATGGATGTTGATAAAAGTGAAGTTCAAGAAGGATCTGAATGTAAACTTAATATTCATCATTAAACTTCTTGACATCGTCCTGGTGGTGTCGGCAGCAGGAGCCTGGAACCCATCTCCACCCGGTTTGTCTGCTTCACCTACTTTCATCTCCTCTGTCAACAAGAGGTTGGTTCTGTGGGAAGGAGCTGGACCCGATCCTCTGGTTGAACTCCATAGCAGAGATAATCCAGATAAACCTGATTGTTTTTGTGGGGGGGGGGCAGATTTCAGCTGATGGTGGTCTGCAGGGAAATATAGATGGAGACAAGAGCAGATGCCCTTTTCTACACTTTACCTCACGGGGCATTAAATGACCTACAGCAGCAGGAGCTGTCAGCAGACGAGGAGCACCACCTCCTCAAACTCCACCTTCCTCCACACCAGAATGAGGAGGTGCTCAGAAATATATCCGTAGATATAATTTACGTTAAAATACCGGCCGATGTGGTTGAAGAAGAATTTCACCGTAAAAAAAAACAACACCATGTAAAAGTCGTTACGACAAATTAGCGCAGGAGAAAAAGAACATAAATGTAAAACTCTTTAAAGGACGTAAAATAAAATGACGGTGAGGAACAGAAAAATGAAATCGTAAAGTTTTAGTGTCTTATTTCCGTAGAATTGGAGGGATGTACTCGCGTAATGATTAAATGTATTTTACTGTAAATGTGTTTGACCAGTAAAATCTGTGATGTAGACAGAATTATACTTTTACAGTAATTATTTTCTCCTGACATTGTGGCTCTTTTCTGTTACTGTTTTATCAAAAGTTTGTATTTTTGACATTAATATTTAGTTTTCAACACATTTTGATATTTATAGACTATTAGGTTTTTTTTTACTGTTTTTATAAAGTAACATTTTATGGTCTATTTATTAAACAGAATATTATCATGTATGTCTAAATCAGAGTTTTTTGTCATCATTTTTTTTCCTGGTATTTTACAGTAATGTTTTCTACAAAGTCACCGTATTTTTTCTGACGCTAAAATTCTGCTGCGGTATTTTACCGTAAATCATACATACTTTTTTTTTTTTTTTTACAGTGTATCAATTATTTACCCACTTATTTTCAGGAGGATTCTTGCTGTTTCCCTCCTCCTCCTCTTCCTCCTCCTCTTCTTCCTCCTCCTCCTCCACCTCCTTCTTCGGTGTAATTCTGGAGGTCGGTATTGAGCAGCAGCTCTGATAACATCTTGATTCACGGGTCTCATCTAACGGCGCTGAGATCAGTAACATTCTAAACAGACCTGGACCTGATCTCCGGTTCTGGTGGCTAAAATGCAGTTTTATCAATATAAATGAATAAATGTGCTGATCCAACAGACGTGGGGGGTAAATCCCTTCTGCTCATTAGGAGCTGAGGCATTAGCTTGTCACGTGTGAAATGGACCCGAGCAGAACCAACTGGAGTCGCTGCAGATAAATGTTTATTGTTCCCGCAGCGTGTGAAGATCGCCCCGGTCAGTAAACATGAGCCCGCTGCATCGGTACCGGAGTATATCAAGTTAAAGGAGTTCTCTGCTTCTGCTGTTTGGAGGTCTTTCTGGTGTGCAGCAGGTTCTGCCTCTTCCTCAGGCTGGTCCCTCCAGGGGTCTCGCCGGGGGTCCGCCTTCTGTTTCCATCTTCAGATCCGATTCATTTGGTTTTTTTATTTAGGAAGCACCAACTCAGCACAGATGTTGTCTGAAGGCGCTTTCCAAGAGAGAGGGAGGGCGAGAGAGGGGATAGGGGGAGAGAGAGAGAGGGAGGGCGAGAGAGGGGAGAGGGTGAGAGAGAGAGAGGGAGGGGAAGAGAGAGAGAGAGAGAGAGAGAGTGAGGGCGAGAGAGAGGGGGAGTGTGGGAGAGAGAGGGAGGGCGAGAGAGAGAGGGAGGGAGAGAGGGGAGAGGGGGAGGGCGAGAGAGGGGAGAGGTTGAGAGAGAGAGAGGGAGGGGAAGAGAGAGAGAGAGAGAGAGAGAGAGAGAGAGAGAGAGAGGGAGGGTGAGAGAGAGGGTGAGAGAGAGAGAGAGAGGGAGGGCGAGAGAGAGGGAGGGGGAGGGGGAGAGAGAAAGGGAGGGCGAGAGAGAGGGGGAATGTGGGAGAGAGAGGGAGGGCGAGAGAGAGAGGGAGTGAGAGAGAGGGAGGGCGAGAGAGGGGCAGGGTGAGAGAGAGGGTGAGAGAGAGAGGGAGGGGGATAGAGAGAGTGAGGGAGGGTGAGGGAGGGCGAGAGAGAGAGGGTGAGTTCCCGCCCCCCAAAAAGCGGCGGGCCATCTGTGGCGTTCAGAGAACAATCTGCCGTCCGAGGTCCGAAGGGATGGGTTTGAACTTCTGACCTTCGGATAGAGTTTTCAAGAGACTGAACCAGACTGAAGATCCGGATCATTTAATCCAGACTTTGGCTGGAGGATAGTTGGTCCGGATCCTCCTGAAAAGTCCAAACGTCCCGCTGGCCTTCATAGAATTGAGGGAACTCCATTTGTTTCCTTGGAGACCTCCTCGTCTTCATCTTATCTCTGCAGGAAGTCCTTCATGTCGTAATCAGACGGTCCGACAGCCTGCGTGGGAAAAAACTGTTGAGAAAGCGCCGTACTTAAGCTTGAGTGCAGGACAGAATATTGATCTTCCCCTCATCAGACGGGTCATCTGGACCGACCCAGCAGCCTTCATTAGTCCAAACATCTTCATCGCCCTCGGACCAGGAGACCCTCGGAAACATCTAAACGGCGGCGTACGTGAGACGGCTGTTCTAGCGTGGATGTGTGTATTTCCTGGAGGCGGCGCCGGGACTCTGAGATGTCAGGCGGGAGATGAAGACGAAGAGTAGGAAGAGGAAGAAGAGATGAATGTTTTATTGTTCTTATCAGCGGAGGCAGAGTCTCGCTGCTCGCTGAGGTGATGCTGAAAAACATCACATCTCTTTCCCGGCGGCACTTTGATCGTCCAGAACAACAAGGAGGGGGTGATGAGATACGAGCTGAATGTGAGGGGGGGGATGAGGGGGGAGGGGGAGGGGGAGGGGGAGGGGCTCCCACAGCCACAGCGGTCCCTGGCGACCAAACTACTGTCAGTAGTGATGTCAATGTGATGGAGAAGAAAACGGCGATGGTTCTGGATGCCTTTCCCCCGAAGCCTGCAGAGATCTGATTTTAGACCAACTAAAATAACTCCCAGGATGCACTCTGGTGACTGTGTTAATTTAGTCCGGGTACGTCGCGGTGGGGGCGGAGGCGTGGATCCCTCCGTGAGATGAGCTGTCAGTTTTGAAGAGCTGCTTCATGTCAGAACCTGGAGTTTTCTCGTTGCTCAGCGTCTCACACTATTCTTTTTTAAGAGGCGGAGCTGGAACCCCTCGCCATCCGGCGTCCCGCCACGTTCACAGAACGCAGGATTCTCCCCACGTCTCCACAGACAGAACTCAGTGAAGTCGCTCACTTCATTTGTATGCCCTCTTGAAGTGTGGATCTCATAATTGGTTTCGTCAAAGTGCTTATTTTTACATTTTAAGTGGAATTTACACTTCACATTCAGAATATATCCACAATTCCTCCATTACTCAGTGAAATATCTCTTGTGCTCTGCAGGGGCCCTCAGGGTGTGCATCTCATAATTGGTTTCTCAATTTAGCTTATTCTTACAATGTTAGGCACATTTGAACTTTTAGTTCACCTTCAGGGGGTGTGGTCTAAACACCCATTGGACAGAACTCAGTGCAATGTCACAGGTGTTTTGTAGGAGATCTCATCAGATCTCATATGATGATTCCATCTATAAATGTTGTCGGATCCTCCGGGCCGCCTGAGGATTCTACATCCAAACGTCTTCATGTTTGCTGTGACGGCGAGGTTTGGCGCTCTGATCCTTTTCTCTTGTTCTAAATAATAAGTAAATTCCTCCATTCATCGGAACATAGCAGCAACTTAAAACGCAAAATCCCTCCCCGTCCGAACCAACATGGCGGCTTTTATCGGGAAACCGGGACCCGCCCTATGGAGCTAAAACGTAATATTTGACTATTCATTCAAAGAGATAATAATAATAATAATAATACATTTAATTTATAATGCACTTTATGCCACTAAATACCACAAATATCTGACGGACTGAACCTTTAAGATAGAAGAGTGTTAAAAGAAAATCCTAAATGAAGGATTTTCTGCCAGATTGCATAAAATCTGACTTTTACCGTGTGATTATACCAAAATACGAGTTAAAAACAAATCAGAAGTTGACTTAAACATCCAAGAATTATCATTAAGGTTAGATTTCAGGTGACGTTTCTCTTGGAGGTTTTCTCCTCTGAGCTGAGTTTTATCTGCCGTCCCTGTTGCAGATCTCCACCTAACTTCTTTAAATACCTCTGGGTAGTTTAACCCGCTGCAGAGCCTCAAATGTCTGCGTCCAGCTCCGTGATAATTACACTCATCATCGGCTTCAAAAGTCTTGAACGGTAAAGTGAGGCGAGCCGTCAGAGGATCGACGTGAAAGGAAAAGGACGATAATTCCCTCCTGAGATCCGTCCTGTATAAATATGAGAGGCTCTACAATAGAAGCATCAGCATAGAAGCTGAGGTGGGATTTTCTCCCTCTTATTTTCACGTCAGTTAAATGAGCAGTAAGAGTTCTGCTGACAGGAGCGCGGCGGCGGCGGCGGAGGAGGTTTTCTAGGTTCCGAGTCTTGACGTGTGTCAGTGACAACGACCGCTGTGAGACGGAATCCGGCGTCACGACGGAAGCTTTTAGAGAAATAAACGTGCACCGCAGACACGGGGGAAATCAATGACACTCTATCTTTTGCTCCTGGGGGGCCTCCGCAGAAACGCCAATGGCATCGCGCTCGGATGAGCCAGAATCAAGGACTGTGGAGCCGGTAGGCACCAGGCTCCGCCCACTTTTAAACAGCAGATATGTGAAAATAATTCAGCTCAGTTGCAACATCCAGAAGATGATCCACTTCATCCCCGCGCCCCCACTCATCCCCACTGGGCCTCAACTATGAAAGCTCCGGGGTCACAGGATCCGGTAGGAGTCTGCGGGCCTCGGGTAGTAATGACATTGACCACTCCCTCTCCCTCCAAAGGTGAACGGGGTGAACTCTAAAAATAATTTTTAAGATGAGACACGTCTTTCTGCAGCTGTTGCTTTGGAGGTTGTCTGTCAAAGGAGAGAGAGCGAGAGAGACTTCCTGGTTGGGCAGGAGCTTTGAAGGCCAGCCCTAAAGCCAAACCTCTGCATCAGTGAATGGGTGGTTCTGAAACAAACAGGAGGTCTCACTCTCACGCTAGCAAAATATACAATCAAATCACAGCCGGCTGAACTTAACAGACAATCAGGAGGTCTCACTCTCGCACTATTTTCTTATAGCAAAATATACACAATGGACATTTACGTCCATTTTTCTGTGCGTTGCATTAATTCATGTTTGAAGAAAATGCAAACTCATCAGAGATGTTCTACACTTGGTACGGGGAGTGGTTCATGCTGTGAAACTGTCACAGAGGTCCATGACCCGAATGCAACAGCAGAAATTCTTCACGACCGGAGGGTCTGCATGAAATTGACCGGGGCTTAATGTGAAACGTTCTTCTGCAGGTCACAGGGTCAACGATGGTCTGTGGCACTCTGTGAGCCTCCACACCAGGAACCTGCAGATCACTCTGACTCTGGACAGCGAGCCGCCGTCTGAAGTGGAACTGTGGGAAGAGGTGGAATCGAGAGGCAGCTTTTATTTTGGAGGTGGGTGACTCAGAACCGTTACATTTCCTGTTTCCTGTCGGAGTAAATGAGTTGCATCAAGTCTCGTTTCCCCGCAGGATGTCCCAACAAAGACTGTCGGCCCCCGATTGCGACGTTCCAGGGCTGCATGCGGCTCATCCTCATCAACGGGCAGCCGATGAATCTCAGCCGCGTGCAGCAGGGACTGCTGGGAAATTATAATGAGCTTAAGTTTGACACCTGCAGCATAAGAGACAGGTAAAACCATTCACGTCATATTCTCTACACACTTACTGACGAGGACGGTTCTTCCTCAGACGCCTGACATTCACCCGTCCAACTGGGTCGGGGAGAAAAATGTGTAGAACATTATCCCGGCTGGCGGCAGCAGAACTCTTCCTGCCCGCGTTGTTCATTTGTAGATGGCGCGGCGTCGTCTGCAGAAAGTCGCTGACATCATGTCCAATGCAGACAAACATGCTGACAGGATCATCCAATTAAACGGCTACAGAAGCTCTGCCTCCCCCGTCTCCGGCGGAGGACTATGCTAACAAGCTGCTCCCGTCTGGCCTGCGTGGCGTTCGCCGCCATCGCTATCTCCACCCCTCTCCCTCATTACGCTGCACAGCTGGTAGCGCGTTGGATGGGCGCTCCGACCAGCTTCAGAGTCTCTGAGCGTTTACAGGAAGCTAGAAAACTGTAGGCTTCTTTTTCTCGTGTCCCCCCGAGGAGAATCCCCCCGTTGTCAGATTTCAAATGTCTCTTTTGGAGTCTAGATCGTCAGACAGGAAGCAAACGTAGCGGCGCCGCCGGTCTGTTGTCTCATTGGACCACAGGATGCTCCGCAGGAAGTGACAGGAAGCTCTTATCACAAATTTAAGATCTGCATCGGTGCGACCCATGACTCAGCAAAAAAAAAAAATTGATTATTAACAATTTTAGAATAATTTCTGTTACAGTTTCTTTTTTCATTTTTCATTTTTTTGCAGGGGTGAGCTTTGAGCTTTGCAGGTAAACAAGCCCCGCCCACTGACTGGCTGACTTTGTAACGTGTTAGTGAGTGCACACGGACCAGCCATAACATTATAACCACGGACAACGGGCTCTACCCAACAACCTTCATCAGTCTTACCTCATTGTCTGCAGTTTCTTTTATTTGTGACCTTCGTTTATGTCACAGCCAAAAGTTGTAACATGATCCTATAACTCCCCTAGTGGACACAGGTGGCACTTCTCAGCCAAAATCCCTCTTATCAGAGTTTCTGAACAAATTCACTGAATGTTTACTTTCATAATATGATTTCAGAGCCTTTGATCTAAAAACATCAGAGGAGAGAAATATTACTCAAACATAGTAATATAATACTCACACATAGTAACAGATTACTCTCACATAGTAACAGATTACCCACACATAGTTACAGATTACTCTCACATAGTAACAGATTACTCACACATAGTAACAGATTACTCACACATAGTAACAGATTACTCACACATAGTAACAGATTACTCTCCTTGATAGACAGTTTGCGGCCGATCATCTTCTCAGCTGATGACCTTCTGTTTCTGATTCTGAAATAACCAGAACAGTTGGTGTCCGAATAGCAGTAATTATCTGGTTTCCATGGTAACCTGTCAGTGGGTGGGAATAAAAGGACCAATTAGAGACCGCTAATGTTGTGTTTAATTGGTTTCTGTGTGTATGTCGTGTCTTTAAGTGCACACTAAAGCATCGCACCTTAAGGTGCTGAGTGAGTTTGAAGTCCTTATGGAGAGAAGAAGCTGAGACCGGATCATGGCGGTTTATACGTAGATGAATGTCACAGTGACATTTTATTGACATTTTATTGACATTTTATTGACATTTTAATGAGATTTTATTGACATTTTAATTGCATTTTAATGACATTTTATTGACATTTTATTGACATTTTATTGACATTTTAATGAGATTTTATTGACATTTTAATTGCATTTTAATGACATTTTAATGACATTTTGTTGACATTTTAATGACATTTTATTGACATTTTAATTACATTTTAATTACATTTTAATGACTTTTTAATGACTTTTTAATTACATTTTATTGACATTTTAATGAACTATTGGACAGTCTCATTGTGGTTTTCATTTAATAATGTGGGCAAACAACCAATAACCACCGCTGAATAAGATACAAAACTTCATTCTTCATATTTGACTACACAGGCATTTATTTGCATGTGTAGCGAAGGTTTTTCGGCCATAACATTATAACCCCTGACAGATGAAGTCAGAGTAGCGTAGATTATCTCTTTAGCGGGGTCAGTGAAGTAAATACTTTGTCCTGAATTCGTTGTTGGAAGCAGGAGAAATGGATCAGAGTAAAGATCTAAGGAAGAGGCAACCAGGTTCATGGGTGCCAAGAGTTAAATGATGCATGTGGGCGGTGACGTCTAACTTGTCTTCTCTGATCTCAGAAGAGCTGCTGTAGCACAAACTGAAAAAACACGTACCGGTTTGATAGGAAGGGTGTCACAGTGACATCACAGGGCTGATTTGGCAGGAATGAGGCAGGCGGTTATAATGTTATGGCTAATTGCTTTATACTGATGGATGACTGTAAATGTAGTCTGGTAAATGGGGGGAAGTCATGGGTGTCTGAAGCGATGAACATGTGGGTGGGACGATGTGATGGGAGTCCAGCAGAAGGTTTCATCTTTATATGAATTATTTAATATCAGCCGGAGATCAAAGCCACTTTTACTGACTTCATCCTGAGGGTCCGCCCCTGACGCCCATTCAGAGACTTTAAGGGTGTCAGTGCAGAAATTAACTCTGCGTAAACGACAAGCTTTCAAACCTTATTTTAGAAGCGGATCCTCTCTTTATACAAGAGTTTAAAAATGTGTTCATTTAAATGTTGGAAAAGAAAAGAAACGGTATATTTCTGTGCGTGTGTGTGTGTGTGAGAGAGAGTATATGTGTGCGTGTGTGTGTTTGTGTGTGTGCGTGTCTGTGAGAGAGTGTGTTTGTGTGTGTGAGAGTATGTGTGTGTGTGTGAGAGAGAGTGTGTATGTGTGTGTGTGTGTATTTTTGTGGTTGTGTGGTTGTGTGTGTGTGTGTGTGTGTATTTGTGTGTGTGTGTGTGTATTTTTTGTGTGTGTGTGTGTTTGTAGTGAAAATGTGTGAGTGTTATTTCTCTGGTTGTTGTTCCATCCTCAGATAATTGTTGTTGTTGTTTATTAATAGCCAGCGGTAAATAAACCATCACGACATGATGTCAGTGGTTTATTATAATTACAGTTAATGAGTTACCAAACAGCTCTTTTCATAAACAATGCATTATAAAACCACATACACAACAAATAATTAAAGATAGTTAGATAATTATTTTTATTAGGAGAGACGGAGGAGAGAAGAACTTTTATTTATTTATTTTAATTTATTCAATGTCATCAAATATAAATGTATTATTATTATTAGTAGTAGTATTATTATTATTCTTTTGTTGTTATTAAATAAAAATAATTTAAAATAAAAACAATCATTTCATACATAATAAAGTAATTGTTATATTATTAGTTGTAATATCAATAGTAATAACAATGATGACTATAATAATAATAATAATAATATGAATAATTATCTTAAAATAAATCATATAGATCAATAGAAATACTATTCATTAATAGGATTAATAATAATAATAGCAGTTCTTATTCTTATTATTACAGTTATTATTTTTTATTATTATGGTTGTTTTTATTTTAATTAACATTTATAAATACCTCTGTACTTTATAATGTAAATAAATTCAAAATAAAAATCCCATATTCGTTCCTGGTGTAGCTCAGAGTTTTTTCTTGCTCCATCTGCTGAAGGTCCTCCTCCTCCTCCTCCTCCTCCTCCTCTCTCCAGCAGCTGGAGGCGAAACTCTGGTTTGGGTTTTCAGAGCGGAGCAGGTGGAATTAAGCAGAGCTGCAAACATCTGTCAGCTCAGCAGCTCCAGACAGGAATGAGGAGACAGTAAGCCCCGAACCCAACATTTAATAAGCCGTAAAACCGAGGCATTAAGCAAAAAGTCATTTAAAAAGCACTAACTTTCCTCTAAATCACTGTTAATATAAACCGGGTTGATTATGGAGCTAAAAAAATAACTGGAGTTCCTAATTAAAGCAAACAGAGTGACATCTCCCGCTCGTTATTCAATCTTTGATGAATATTAATAGACACTGCATAATTAACATCGAGGAATTAAAGAATAAAAAAAGAGTTTTTAAAGCATTCTGCAAATAAAAGAAACCATCTATATGCATTATTGAATATACGATAGGTATATAAAGAAACCATCAAGGTTTTTACAAAGTCATCATGTTTAAAGAACCTGCACAGTAACGGTATCTCTGGTCCATCCCCATGTCCTCAGACACTACCGGACTAAATTCAATCAATTTCCTGTTTGCTTTGTGGGAACCTTTAAGATGTGCATCCCATAATTATTTTTCTCAAATTTGAATATTATTATATTTTTAGACTTTTTTTTTTTATTTTTGATCATTTTCATGATACTCTGCCCAATTTTAGTGGGAACGTTTAATCCACATCACATGGTACGATGTCTTTGACGTCTTTCATGTCTTTGATTTCTTTGCTGTCTCTGTGACATGTAATCTGATGGCTTTTATGTCTGTGAGATATGATTTGATGGCTTTGATGCCTTTGCCACATGCTACGTGATGGCTTTGATGTCTTTGACTGCTACCCGATGTGATTGTTTGTTTCAGAGGGGATGGTCTAGCCTTTATCCAGATCTCAAATGACTGTGAACACTTACGTGATGGCTTTGATGTCTTTGACATGTGACTTGATGTCTTTGTTGCATTACTGTTGCTTTGATGTCCTTGATTGCAACATGCTGGTAGTATTGTTTGTTTTCTAGAGGGGATGGTCTATCCACATCGCAGATGTCTTTGACATGTGATTTGATGTCTTTGACATGTGATTTGATGTCTTTGAGACATTTGACTTGATGGCTTTGATGTCTTTGACTGCCAGCTGATGTAATTATTGTTTTTTTTGGAGGAGATGGTCTATCCACATCATAAATGTCTTTGGCATTGGATTTGATGTCCTTGAGACATTTTACTTGATTACTTTGATTTCTTTGCATCATTTTACTTGATGGCTTTGATGTCTTTGACTTCCACCTGATTTAATTATTGTTTGTTTCAGATGGGATGGTTTATCCACATCAAAAATGGCTTTTACGTGTGCTTTGATGTCTTTGGGACATCTGACTTGATGGCTTTGATGTCATTGACTGCTACCTGATGGCATTATTGTTTGTTTCAGAGGGGATCCTCCCTCTACATCTCCTCAATAGCGTGAGAGAATTCAGTTTTCACATTCAGTACTTTTTATTCCCGCATCATCGGTTTCCTCAGTATTTGTATTTTTCAGATATTTGCTCACATCTGAACTTTGGTGTTTTTTGCTCACGTTCACCTGCAGCAGAAGTTTTCATCCTGTCCACATCAGCACAAATGGAGTTTTCTCCGCATCCGGGGCGTCGTGTCATCTTTCTGCCGCGTTAGTCGGCTGAATGGCGTTTCCAAGTCTTTACTGCGTCGGCGTTAACTTTGACTCCGCTGACCGTGGCGTATTTAATGACCCCCGGGTGCGAGAATAAACTTCCATCGGAGCCACTTTCTCTTTTCTTTGAGTCTAATTAAACCTTCCGACTCAATTTATTGTCATTGTGCATTCAGGTGTGCCGGCGACTGTTGTGCCTCGACCTGTAAGCGCACCCGCCAAAACAACAGGAAATAGCTGGATGGTAATTAAAGCAGCGGCTGCAACCTTATCCGCGCGGCGGCCGCCCCGGCGCCGCCGCAGTTAATAGGTGGGCGATGAAAGTGAATGAAATTATAGATGCACGCTCGACAGGCCGGCAATTACGTGAAACTGAAGGAGGCTGGAGGAAGGGACTATTAATCAGGAGAGTGCGGTTGAAGATTTCTGTGAAGCATTCATTGTGTCAAAATGTCATTAAGAGGCGTCTCGTCTGAAGGTGACAGTAATACTTTTATTTTTAGAGGAACGCCCCGACGCCTCGGCTTCTCTCCCACGCTCAAATTAAGGGGAAGGTAAGAGACGCCGTCACTTCGCAGTCGTTTGGGATTTTAAATCAAACGTGAATGAAGAGTCTCTTAAACGAGTGAGTTCCAAAGCGGGCGTTCGTCATTGGGTACAAAGGGATGAAGAGGCGGGTGAGCGGGGGTCCTGCCCCCCCCGGTAAATAAAAGATCAGGTTCTCCAAACAAGAACCAAAGGAGTCTCTGTAACGACCTCATCAAAATGC